>JAULCA010429362.1:0-11536 GCA_032360845.1 Crassadoma gigantea
CTGTTGTAGTTGATATCTGAAAAAAATATCTGATTCAGTTGCTCCATGTGATCGACTTTGTGACGTCACACATGTTTTTTTAGATGAGGGAATGTGCAGTGTTCGGTAACTTGTTAAAGATGTCGGGATTTTTGTGATTTGAAATGTGCTTGGCATGTGTATCCAGTACGCTATTCTCCATCAGTTTTGGATATGAATGCTTTCCCACGCTATTGTTTGTGAGGCGGTAATATTATACAACATGTTGGCATTCCGACTATAGTTTTTATGGGCTTGATTTATACCTGTGAATTAACTTCTCACAAACCATTGTTGATTCGGATTCGGTTTCCCTACAGATGTTAGTGACACAAGAAAATTTACCTCACAGCTTTTAGATCCCTGTACCACTGTCAGAAACTGTATTAACTGGAAACAGTTATTTTTTGGCAATATTATATACTTGATCAATCCTTTAAGAAAAGAAAACCATATTTTACGATACTTTTATGATGAAATAAATATAATATACATTATTCAATCAATTACAGTGTTCTAAGTGGAAAAAAATAGCGGTCCTGACCGGTAATCGAACCACGGTTTTTAGATTATTCTCTTCCTATCATTCCGAAATATCATCCATAAAGCTTATAAGTTTTGCACGTAGTGTTTGGTTTGTTTGTGTAGTATGACATGTTAACAGTTATGGTCATTTTAAGACGTTCCATGTTTTGGTGGAGGAGGAAATACCAACCTACGTCCAGTGCCTGGCGACTGCCCCACTCTGGTGTCGAACCCACGACCATATGGTGGAGGGCTAAGCGTAGCAGAATGTCAGACGCCTTAATCACTTGGCCACCTTGTTAGACAAATAATCACTAAAAAAGGGGGTAAGAAAAAACTCACCCGAAACGTGATCACAACATATGAACATATGCTCGTATGTCTGTAAGTTAGACAATATAAATAAAAACTTACCCAAACATGTCTCCTAGCAAGAAAAGTAAGACCTCTTTGCCTAAGATATCGTTTATGTCAATGTCCAAAAGTCTCATCCTGTCGCTGAATGAACTATGGTGAACATTTATTTTATTTTGGTGGTATGCCAAGGCGAGGCTTGAAGCCCTATTGCAGTATCACTCGGGTATGGCTAGAGAAAGATCAGCACCACCTGAAAATTTTACAATATTCCTTGTACAAGAAAACACTTATTTCGACTAGCGCACATACACCATCACCAATAGTTTCAAATATGTTTTCGTTCTATAGCAGAATTTGATGTACATGCGATGTTTTATAAACATCATTATGTATACTGTTACAATCAAAAAGACATAAGAAACATACTAGTAAGAGTTTCTAAATAAAGTAACAAAATGTTATTTTTTAAAACCTACCTATCAAAACTGCCGCGAACAGAATCATGTTGATGGTTTGGTTTTCGTCTGCTGTGTGCTCCCTGTCGTATCGTCTACTGCGTGGTGAAACTTCACCTAGCGTTGTGTCTAGCCAATGGAAGTCGGCAAACTTTAATGACAAGTGTGTGGGCGCATAATACCTACACATCAAGCAATCATTTCAGTATTTAATTAACATAATGAACATTTGATTGATGTAATTCGTTTTTGATTGATACAATTAATGATTAAATTAGATTTTTTATTGACATAATTAGATTTTGATGGTATAATGTTTTTGAATGTTGTAGTTTTGTTTTTTTCTGCTCTATATTCTTTCCACAGATGATAAAATGCTGTTTAGTAATCGCCTTTTAGTATGGTGTAAGTAGTTTTTTTTAATTGTACATATTAAACGATGGTTGGAGGTTTAATAAAAAAAAGGGGGATTGGAAAACTGTCTAACCGCCTACACAGTCCCATGTGCTCGACATTACGATAAAAGATAAAGAAGGTATCTACTCTTATCCGTGTATAATTATGAAACATGAATATATTACTTTATTTATTTCTAAATATTTCTTCCATATTCCGATTTGTTTGTTTACCTATGTCTTTATACCTATCAGTTATTTTGATATCTTCTAAAATATCATCCACGTAGCTTAAAGTTTTCCAATGAATTAACCGTGTTTTACTTGATATATATTGATAGGTTGGTAAGTATGGGTTGTGAAAAGATTCATGTTGTACAACCAAAACGTGTTTATATGAAAAAAATCAAGAACAGGTATATTGGCAGGTATAACGGACCCCGTAAACATTTACTGGTTGTGCTCCATGAATCCTTCACAATTACTTTAATTGATACATGTATATATACACTAGAAGTTAAGGTTCCTGTTTGTTCGGAAAACTACGCTGCAATGGAACAGCGATTGTAGTTACAATTTATTCAATGTAACATATACATTAATTGATACATTAATCCATATGTGTTTTTAAGATTACACAAGGCTGTCCGATCAGGCGCTAACTACTAGTCCTATGCTACCTGACTAATATCTCCATATGTGTGTATGCCTTTGTGCGAACTGAAGATTTATTGTGTTCTGTTTGTAGTTATACGGTGCTTCCAACGGCATCTTTTATAGTGCCACCTTACTTGAATGCTACAGTACTGATACTTGAACACCAACCCCCGACCATTATATAACCCACCTGGCTTATAGATCCCTATATAGTGCATAGTGTTCTGTTTTTAATGCCAACAGCATATTTTATAGTGTCGTCCCACTTGAATGCTACAGCACTGATAACGCAACACCACTTAATAATCCACCCGGGTTGTAGAAGTTGTGTAGGAGGGAGAAACCAACTTTCTCTGAATAGTTCATGCGTACATCGACATCGGAAATTGAACCCCGTCTGCCTAAGTGGAAGGTCGGAGTGTTTAATTACTCTGCGGATCCGCAAATCGAATATATTGCCAGTTATCTATGGTGGCTAGCTAACAAAAGCTACTCTAAAACGCTTTACAGTACGTAGATAAACAATTAATACAATTAGCATATATAAACATTAAGCAATACCATATTGAGGAATTCGCAGGAGCTGACTACTAGTCCTATGCCACCTGGCTAATATTTCCATATGTGTGTCAGCCTGTGTGTGTGCTGGAGATGTAATGTGTTCTGTTTGTAGTGGAACCGTTCTTCAAACGTACCACAACATCCATTATTTCATTATTTCGCCTTGGCGGGTTTTAGTCTTTTCGTTATTTCTTTATTTCGCTTTGCGTTATTTCGCGGGCGACAAAGCGAAAAGACGAAATGTCATATATAGACACCATAGGTATCAGACTAAACACAAGGAACATTCAAAGAGCGAAGTATTCAGCATTAGTTCCTTCTATCATTATTTCTCGGGATAAGGAGGTGTGTTTCAGCATGTTTTAAGTTTAAAAAATAAAACCTTATCTTATTGGAATTTTAAAATTGCTAAATCCCTGTACCCATTCGGAAAAAAGAGCATGATTAAAGTCAAAGAGTTTGAACTTCAAATGATATACGTGAAGTGTCCTTAAATGAGGGAAACACAGATATTTGTTGACACGATACAAACATGATGAACCGAAGCAAAACACATATCCGTGTTAATTTCAAAACCATAAAACATAACAATTTTAATGTGTTTATTTATTAACAACTTTCACTGGATCGCGTAACATCAATATCATTGCATGCGACGAAAACGTCATCGTGCAAAGAATATAAGTGTTTAAGGATGAAGCGATTTATCTGCTTATGGATAAAATATGTTTATGGAGTAAAGATTTAGACAATTTAATTTTAATGCAGATTTCGTCCGTTTTTCCCAAAAAATTTCACAAAGCAATGTTGAAGTCTAAGTTGAAAAATATTTTTATGTCATGACGTCAGAAAAAGTTTCAAAATCCACGTCGCCTCGGAGGTTGAATGGCTGTTGCTGTATAAGCTCCGACACAAGCTGGTAAATCCGAAGGTCTTTCACACTTCCACAAGCCGGTGCTAGACTTCCTAACTTGAATAGGGTACACCGAATTGCGGCCAGTGTTCTTCTGTTTCAGATTGAAACAAGAGTGTATTATTTGTTTGTGTCTCACAAATATTGTTCATGATATAAATATATCACATACAGTGTCGTACATGTGTGTCCATGTCGTATGAAACGAGTTAATTAATTTCAATGTGATATGGGCACGAATGCAATATTCTATTTATCATGACATTCATAATTTGATGGAAAGAAATCGAACACAATTATGAGTTATCAGCTGGCTCTGTATAGTAAGATTATAGTATTGCCATTCCGCGCAGTGCAAAGAAGTTCTATTTTTTCAATAATGAACCGTTTTAAATGCAATAAAAAAATGACTGAAACATTTCAAATTATTTTAAATAACAGTCAATACACTATGAGGTATAGTTGATAAAAGTAGTACCTGTAGTGGCGTGGGAATATGTTCTAACGGTTTTCACAAATCGCAGTACATTTATGTTTTTTTTACACGAGTGTAATACCATATGTATTACATTTTCGTATGATATAGTTAAATAGGTGAGTTATGTGATTAAAATAATTAATCAACGTCTCAATTGATCAAAATAATTTTTAGGCCAAACAGCATATACATCTGTACACTATGTATAATATCCAAATTATAATCTAAAACGTGTAAAGATAACAATACGATATTTTAAGAAAATTACTCAGGCAATGTATCTGGCAACTAACATAGTTAAGCGCAAAAAGTGCTTTCGTTGTAACTTCGTGATTTGTGTTTATAATAGCGTGAACTCAATAATTTCGTGGGGTTTTCATTTTGTTGATCTCATGGATAATCTTCATTAACGAATTGTATGTTTTATGAAGTGATTACAAATTTGACATAGAGCCGTTCTCCATATGATTAGGTACTCGTAATCTATGAATTCGTTGAACCATCGTTTTTTTGAACGGGAAACCACGAAATTCCGGCCCCATGAACATAGCTGATGTTACAGTATTTAAGTTGAACTTGAACTTGTATGTAGCGTACCTTGTCTGAGCGTCAATCCGTGTGTCCATCGTTTCCCCGGGCACCAAGGGCACTACCACGTTAAACAAAGCGTATAGCTGGCATTTACTCTGTATCCTCCTCAGGGAAGCCTCGCATTCGGCTGACTTGTTTACTCTCACAAAGGACTTGAGGGCTGGACAAAGGAAACAAGTACACATCAACATATCAACCTGTTAAAACTATTTCAATGATTTGGTTTCGTTGCGTATGCACAGCTTGATTCAGGATCCCCAAGCCATCACAAACAACTGTATTTGAAACAGTTTTTTCGCCAGACTAAAGCTTTCATAAATCTTTTCTCAAACGTTTAGCAGAGTAAGATTGGGAATCGAACCGTGGACCTCGGGTCGCTATACTGATTCTCCAAATACCTCAACTACCTTGTAAGTGTCCTGTCTAACTACAGTTATAACCTAAATTATATCAAGGGGACGCTACTCGGACAGAGATCCTTAATGTTTTGATATACTGCGAGTGCCTTATTTGATCAGCAATAAGCAGATTCAGAGAAAACAATAAATATCATATCATTCTGTGCATTATTGTGTTGTTATAATGCTATATGTACATGCAATTTATTGAATGCACTCTGAAGTATATTATTAATCATTTAAAATATATGTAAAATAAACGCCGGCTTCTCATCCGTTATTACAGTTGGAGCTTTTAACGTTTTCGCCTTTCAGGACAATTTTATATTTTGTTTTTCTGTATTTACTTTTTGAAATCTGAATTAATTTCAAAGAATTCTTTAACAGTCAAAAACAGCAGTTAGATCTTAAACGAATATGGCAAATTATCATCAAAGCTTAAACAAAATCAATGAACTTTTTCTTCTGGATATTTCTTTAAAACCATCTAACAATTGTTGTTTCTCCTCAAATTACGTTTCTTCATAACATCATGCGGTATGGTACGGTAAATCATGGTGACTGATGAATGGTCAAATGCTACTATTGTTCCAGTGCAATGAGATCTATTACCGATGACCGAAGACTCAGGAATGACCCAATCAATCGCAGAAGGTATATGATTGAGCTTTAGTGTAGTAAACATATGAACGTGCTAAAATCCTATGTGGGATTTAAGAAGAATCGTGTGTCAGTCCCCTTTTGGATCTGACCTTTTACCTCGAGTACCTTGAGAAAACTAATGTGGGTAGGCAGGGGACAAAATATCTTTTCACGTCCGATCGTTCGCTTTGGTGAAAGGCGAGTACGTTATCTACTGCGGTCCGGATAAGTAAATCGACTATTGCCTTCAGACTGCGGTTAGATGTTAAGATTACTAGTACCCTTTCAGGAGCATTCATCATTATATACCCCGGTCGGGCCTCTGCATTTCTGTTTTTCCTTTATAAAACTACCGAGCTTGCCAACCCTTATTTCAAGCCATGAGAGAATGCTAAACAAAAGGATAACCGAACCTAAGATGTATTTTCGGGGGCGAAAACTTACAAAAATGAGAAATGAATGTAACCGATGTTGACTGGGTCGTCGCTGGTGCTCAGGTAGCTCAATTGGCAGAGCGTCTGTTTAGAGTTCAAAGTGTCCCTAGTTGTCTCGGGTTCGAACCACAATCCGTCCGTTGCATTGCTCTTTCTCTAGTTACAGACTTAAATACATAACAATACTATTTCATATGGCACAACGCGAATCACAATGTATATTTCTCTTAGTCTATTTCGGGACACCTTGCAAATATTCATTAGTTTGTTACGATATATGGAATCCGTGGTCGAGAACAGGAAAGCATTGGTTTACGACAATAACAGTAACATGGGACCGGGGAAAGTAGAACACGATTTCGATATTCACTGTCGGCAAGGATGTATTACGTCACGCGCCAAGGAGACCGTGGGTATGAGTAAATTAGAAAGCACGATAAAGAAATAACACTAGGGATCATGGTACAAGTATAATCTGAATAGCCGTTACCTTGGGCTTATTGTACATTCTTTGTTAGTCTGAATGTGGGCATTATAAGGTAAGGACACGGGGAACGTTCTTTTATATGGGTTGTAAAAATAATGGGAAATGTTATGTTTTTTGATGACAATGTCGCCAGTTGTGGAATTTCTATCTGCTTTAATCATTTGAACGTCGTTTTATTTTCGTCGGTTTACTAAACCAATACGGAAGCCTTCCTTTCGACAAATCAATCTTCCGCCGTCGATAACTTACATTTGGCGTCTCTTAAGTGTTAACACTCTGTTGTAACGTCATAACTTAAGGTCATGGGGTCAAAATATCTGGTCACGAGCTCTCTTATTAAGTCCTTAATAAACTTATTGTTTTTACTCCGTTTCTTATTTTTATTCTTCTTTTGTGTTCTTATTCTCCTTCAGCCATGAACTATTTCAGAGGTTTTCTCAAAAACTACTGGGCGGATCATCATGAAACTTCACAGATATGATCATTAGGGGGTCTAGGTGTGCAAGGAGCTATTTTTATAGGGACCGGAAGCCTAAGATGGCCGTCAGAGCCCCTTTGAGAATTTGGGCTCCGATTTCGATGAAAATTGGTACATAGTTTTTTTTGGGGATGCCGGACACAATGGAAACAGATTCGAAAGGGTCAGTTGCTATGGTTACGAAATGGAGTCTTCTGATTGGTTGAAATTTAGATGTTGTTTGATTCTGAACAAAATAGGTACATGGGGGTTACGAAGGATGCCGAATACAATGGTAACAGTGTCAAAATGGTCAGTTGCCATGGTAATGATATTGATGCTTCTGATTGGTCGAAATTTAGATATTGTCTGATTTTGACCAAAATTGGTATATAGGGGTTTTGAGGGATGCAGCAGCCTCTTAGTCCAACAGGGGCAGTTTTGGGAACTCTTGTAACGGCCATCCGTTACAATTATTACTAGCTGCCATTGAAATTGCATTCCACGCATAACTCACATGTCACAAAGTTGTTCATTTGATTTTCCTTTACATGCGACGTAGTTAAATTTGTGGTCGATCTAATAAAAAAGGAAATAATTTTATTGTTATATAAAGAGTAGGACTTACATAAAATTCAATATTTTAGGACCTACCTCTATTAGTGAGATCGGCCACGTCGCCATTTTGGTAACATACTACTCCGCTAGGCTCAACAAGACTTCTGATTTCATGTGGATGAGGACAAACATTCTCTGCCTGTTGTAACAGCCATGCAATCGTCAAAGATTGGGACCTACAAGTGAAAGAGTAAACTCAAGATCAATAACAACAACACAATATCAGAGGCCCAGTCAAAGGCAAGATGGACAAAGGTCATTTGACTGAATGATTGATTGTATAGGGTTTAACGTCAGCAGCATAGGTCATTCAGGAGGCGCCTCCAAATGTGTTGTTTATGAATGTGTGTATTTGTGCCGGAGACAGGGCATTTTGGTGTCTGGAGCTGACTTCATTGTGCTATATCACTGAAATAACATGCGAAAGCGCCGAGCACAACAAACCGCCCGGTTACATTATACTGACAATGGGTGAACAAGTTGTTGCCATTTCCCTTAATGCTAAATGCTAAGCAAGGAATAGCAAAAAAAAAATACAATTTAAAATACTTCGGTATGTCGCGGCCTTGGGACAAACTGACTGATGCAAAGGTCATATTTGTTCCAGACCCGGGAAACAACTCCTATTCACAGAATATACAACGAATAATTATTGATTATAATTCTCTCTCATTTGCAATAAAGGTAGAGAGTGAATCCCTTCATATTAGATAAATCTCGGCTCAATGTGAAAAACTTTTGCCTCATTTTCTGATCTAATTGACGGTCGACATCTTATAAAGTTTTAACTTTTAAATATCTTGAAATGAAAATATCAATTTGTTTTTATAGCCTTAATATGTTTCTTTGTTGCCACCAGATAAAAAAGATCCAAAATTTTCCTAAATACAGAATGTTTAGCTGTTAGTTGTTTTAATAGGGCTATTTACAGACGCCATTTAAGTTATAACTAATAACTGTTTGAGAAAATACGGCCTCTAGTGCTGGAAAATGGAAAAATTCGAACTCCAATTCTTCTCAAGTTGTTCTCAAGTCGTTCTCAGCTTTATCTTATATTGACAACCAATGATAATAAATTATTCTGATGAGTTGTTGGATGGTGCAGTTGATAGCGCACTTGCCTTTCACCAAAGCGACCTGGGCTCGATTCCCCGAACGGACGTGTACATGTATGGGGTCACTTGCCCGACCACGTGGGTTTTCTCCGGGTACTCCGGTTTCCTCCCACACTAAGACCCCCACACGCTAACATCCGGGCCCACAAGAGTGATAAGTATAAGTTAATATAACTTGTTTTATAATTGTTGTAAAATAAGTAAAGCTTATATATTTAAGTTATAACTACTGAATTTTTTTTAGTTCCTCGATATATGTACTTCAAATAGAGTGACATACAAAATGTACAAAGTTAAAATAGTTTCTGTCAAAAGAGCAATGGATATCTTTTCCATAAACTAGCAAAATAAATCTATATTATTTATATCAATAGGCTACTAAAGTTACTCATTGTTGTAATAACACACACCTAAATTTTCTTGTGTAAGATAACAGAAACTGATATGAGAAAGCAGCTCTCACATAACTTATATAAGAGAATATAACTTATATATAAATAAAGTCAGCTTATCTCAAAGTATCATACATTAACTAGTAATTAATTAAATCGGATATTAATTTTCATCAGTGTCATGAGCTGTATATTATTTTCACCCATATGAAAAATATTTTTATTTTGTATTGAGATTGTCCTTTTAGTAAACTCTTGCTTTAGATTATCTGATCAGATGAATGTTTGATTAAATAGTGCCATAGTACATGTGTGAGTCACAAAGTCTTTTGATGCCAATGTGCGTGATGCCTTTTTTTGACATGTGACAAGAAATACAACAGGAGATAAGACAGAAGTAGATTATGACCTATATATATATGTATGCATTAACATAAAGCTATCATTTTAATCTGATCTTATCAATAAACTGATTCGATAAAATTATGGCATTTCTTAAATTCTTTTGAGGAGCCAGATATAGGTCAAAATGCATTCGCAACAATCATTGATTATCATTACAAAAACATAAATAACATCAACAGAATGAAATAAATTAAAATTCAGATCAAAGCACTAACGTTGATTAGGATATAAAAAAGAAAAAAAAAGGTATATAAAAAAAATACTTCCGGTTTAGCACTTGACAATTGTGAAACCCTAGATTATTGACAGAAACAACACACACATAAAGAGGAGGGATAACAAATGTAATGAATACTTCAATGAACATTCCGAATGTCTTTTAATTTTGATTTTTCAGAGTTACCGTCCTTTATGACCACTCATTCACACAGTACAGCGATAACTTAGAAGCATATCTATCAGTCAGATGGATAAATTATAACCTACCGACACATGTCTCCCAGTAAGAGTAGAAATTCTTCTTTATTGAGAATGTCTTTCGACCAGATCTCTAAATCTCTGTTCACTTTGGGTGTGCTGTAAACGATAGATTTTTCGTTCAGGTTGTATATTAAGGCCAGGTTTGAAGGGTCATCACAGTACCTTTCTGTGAGGGGCGTAGGAACGGCCGAGGAACTGACAACCACACCTATAACATAACGTTATAAACGTTTATATTCGGTATACTTTTTAAGTGCAAGAAATTGGTAAGCATATTATAATCATGTTTTTTTAGTTTTGTTATTTGTTTTAGAATTACGACTTTATAACTTTTCCAAAAGTGATTTATATTCCTACATAGTAAAATTTAAAATTAAGGTTGAATTTAATATGATTTATGACAATAACGAAATGCAATTTTAATAATAACATGTACATATATATATTATCACAGGGCTCGTTATGTTCATTTTTAAAGGGCCATCAAACGTCCTTTTGAAATAAACCGCAAGAACCATGTAAAGGATTAAATATGTTAGTTTTGAAATCATTCATAATATTTCATTTTTCTATATATATTTATAAGCCCTGAGGACTGAGAGTCCCGTATTGTAAACAGAACAGTTAATCAGCTTTTAATAGAAATCTTGTGGTTCAGTCAAGTTTTACTTCAATGTGTGAAATATAGTCAATCATGATAGTATATCGACATGACATTTAATTTCAAGGATCATACATGCTGTATTAGGTGACATTGGCTGTTCTATAAGCACCTAAGGCTCATGTAAGATATGTATGATACTCTGATGTCATAAACCACTGGTTCCAGGTTTTGCAGATGTCGGGACTCAAAATCAGATCAAGGCTTGAATTTTGCAGTATCTTGCATTTCAAATGCACATTTTTGTAGTCATATTTTTAACATTTTATGATGAACTGTGGCAATAGAGTGAATTTGTTTGTCTGGTCAACAAAAGAAAGCATAGTTTTCACACATGCCATTTGTTTTTAAAATGTGCACAAAACACTGACTTTAAGTTTTATTTCGTTTTCTGGTCTATTTGAACTTAAAACTAATCATATGTAACCCATGTAACTTTGTACCCCATGTGTACTAGGTTCACTGCACTAACACATCATCTAGCACGTGCATAACAT
>JAULCA010429395.1:0-11533 GCA_032360845.1 Crassadoma gigantea
GGACCGTGCTTCCAACGGCATCTTTTATAGTGCCACCTCACTTGAATGCTACAGCACGGATACCGCAACACCCACCCAAGACCAATTTATACTCCACCTGGGTTGTTGGAGTTGTGTACCATATTGTTCTTGTCATCCCTGTGCGGGTATGGCGTAATAGAGGGGTTATAAGTTTAACAAACACATACGTTCAATATGTATTTAATTATACATCTATGGGTTGATAACAGTGTAACAGGACTAATACACACACCTTTAGACCGTTACACTAAATGCATGTATATTGAACAAATTGCAGAAACAAAGTATTTTCTTAGAAATTTTGATTCATAAATAAAGCCACTAAACAGAAGTCTTATTGACATTGTTCAATATTTATAGATTACCATGTTGTTTTTTCAGGGTTTGTCGAGAGATCGATTTTCTAATCGAGAGCACGTGGATAAAATCGTGAGGCAACTGCAAGTTAACTCGAGATTTTGTCTACGTGCGAGTGCTGAGAAAATTCTTCGAACGACAAGCCCTGAAAATAATGTGTGATAAACTGTTAATCATCTATATCCTTCTAAATGATTTATTCTCCATTTTAAAATGTCAACTATTACCATGTTTTCCAAATGACTTCTGAGCTCGTTGGTCAACAATCACACATGCTCGGTCTGTGACAAACGTAAACAAATAGAAGATAAAATAAATTAATAATAAAAAAAATAAATTTAACTTTAAAACTGCGCAGAAAAAAATGTTTTTAAAATAACTCTATCGTCATTGACTTTCCATATAAACCTTATTCCTTACAATTGTGTCATTATCCTCGCAATGTATTTTCGTAACTTTATGTTTATTTTTTTATGATGGACTAATTTCTTACGCGGATCCCTTTTGTGCTGATATCACTTCCGCTTTAGGACGTCACCTGGCGCAAGCAGACGTTCTGTTTTGAGAAAATAATTCCCAAATGCCGGGAAATTCGAAAATCCGTTTTCAAGTTATTCCCACATTCTTCTCAAGTCGTTTTCCACTTCTTCTTTCTTTATAACGAATTACGTTGAAAGGTGTCATTGTCTAATTATTGAATAACAGGCAAGCCTTCATATTCTCATGCTGACAACCAATGATAATGAACTTATCATGCTACAGGTAGGGAGAATAAAGTAGTATATAGATGATAATGTATATAAACAGAAAATGTAAATATGTATTGAAATAGTGAAAAATTGCAAACTTTATGATCGCAAAAACAATAAAAAAAATTTTTTATAATTTCCCTCGCGTCGTGATGTACCAATAGATTGTGACGTAACAGTTACTCTGTAACTGCACACGTTACATGGTGGTTACTCCCAACTGAGACAAGCCATGTGTGTGTCTTTTCTAATATCTAATATCGTGAGTTTATTCTGTTTTTATTTAGTTTTTTTTTTGTAATTCGTTAGGCTTTCTTCATTTTCCCCCAATCTGGAGTCAAAAATGAAACAAAAAACTAGAAATGAAATCGTTGTAGTGAAGCAGAAATTGTCTATCCTTGAGTTTGATAGATATCATACATTTATTGACGTATCAAAGTTATCGAGGTGTGAAGCTTTGCTAACTTAATTATTTCTGCTATCTTTAATATTGTACCAGTGATTTGTGTGTTAGATTGATGCCCCTTGATTTTATAATATCCTTTCACTTCATATCCTTTGGAAAACTTTTAATGTTTTAAATATTGATTAAATCATATTAGTAATTTGTTTCATGTTACCTCCTGTTTCTTATTGTAGAAATGTTAAACATGATACACGAGGTTAATAGAGGTAGCATATAGCCTTAACTTTCCTAGTATTGCTCCTATAGGACTTCAACATTAAATAAAGTGAGCTACAAGGAGCGCTGTGAGAAACAGTTTCCGGAATTCATGCATTGAAAGGTCGTCGCAAATACATCATCAACTTGTTTTTATACGCATGTTTTTAAGTTTCAAACAAAGCTTTCAATGCAATTGCATCAAAATGACACGATAGTGGCTTTAAAAACACATTAAACGCCTCGTACATAATAGAAATAGCTACTATAGCACTTACCTGACCGTTTCTCCGTCCTAGGATTTTATGAAAATATCTTCACACAGATCGCATGTGGACAATCCGTATCAATAATTCATCCGTAATGGTCAAATATTTGAAAGTATGTCAATTATATTCTTAAAAATACGACAGTGAGCAGGCACCTGATCAAATGCTTAAAAATGACAGGAAAATATTTCCTTTTCAAACACTTGTGTGTTACCTACAAGCTAAACTGTATGTTAAAAATCATTGGTGTTTTAACACTTCACCGCCCATTTAGACTTCAGCTAATAGGATCTTAATTAGAAAGGTAAATCTGCGTATTTAACTATACGGTCAGAGAGAGGCATGGTGCCATGTTGAGGGGTACGGCCTAATGTTCATGAGTTTAAAGAATAGTCAGCTTGCATTGATGGTCTCGTACCTGGACAACGTCTTACAAACTACACGGAATAGATCACTCCGACACACCTTGTACAGAAACCCTTCTGGTGGTCAACCAACACTCTCGCATATTTATATATAATTTGGTTTTAGATCTATCCGTATTAATTATTGAAGGACGCTTGTGAACTAATGAGATTTTGAAGTATTCCTTTCACGCTTCCGAACACTTTTTATCTATGTCTGACAAAGTGATTTGGAAACAATAAATGGTTCAAGGATATTATTTTTTTTACATTTCGTATTAATTCATATTTCGTTATATATTCATACATACGTAGTTTTCTCATCGAAGTTTTTCTCTAACGCCGAAGGAAAAAAATAAAAAACAAAACCCCCAAAACTCTTCAATATACACTCTGCTGATGGTTTTAAATGTTATTTTTTCTGACTTTGGTATAAATAATCTTTGAACGATTGGTTTTATGAACTCATATTTGTTACTGTATTCGATATCATGTATGGTACGTAATGTTTCAAGGTTGGATTTTTCTGCAAACTCTTCACAAAGCTAACTCGGCTGTCCATTTGTACAAAACCAGCAGGTATTATTTCCCTCGGAGAGATTAACTTCGGCGTGTACGGTGTGTTGACTTTAGTAGATTTGAGCGGAGGACGATTAGCTTCCTTTGTTTGCTTATTAAGCTCATTATAAAGATTGTAACATATAGTCAGATTTATAATGGACTTATGATGCAAAATTATTATGTTAGACATGTTGATATTAATAACAAGGTGAAAGTTCAACAAAGTAAGTGAAATGGATATCACACACAGAATATTTGAAGTAAAAATATTAATTTATATGAGAAAATGCTATATTCGTTTAGAACACCTGTCCCAAAGCATCTTGCTAAATTGTGTTAATAAGATATGGTTTTACTTTACCAGCGTCTCGGTTGGTTATAAATCATGTATATAACAGATATGTTCCCGTGATAAACACGATGAAGACTGTAACTCAAGCACACACATTTATATGTTAGACATGTTGATATTAATAACAAGGTGAAAGTTCAACAAGGTAAGTGAAATGGATATCACACACAGAATATTTGAAGTAAAAATATTTATTTATATGAGAAAATGCTATATTCGTTTAGAACACCTGTCCCAAAGCATCTTGCTAAATTGTGTTAATAAGATATGGTTTTACTTTACCAGCGTCTCGGTTGGTTATAAATCATGTATATAACAGATATGTTCCCGTGATAAACACGATGAAGACTGTAACTCAAGCACACACATTTATATCTAAACGTACCTTAAAATGCCAAGAAAATTGTCTCTTGTTCCACAGTTACAAATTAGTTATGCAATAATATGCTATAGTATTTTAAATATAACGATAATACATTGATACAGTACAAAGTGGGGATTTAAAACTGGAAAGTTTGGCACTAGAGGGAATTCATTTCAATAATTCTTCAGTAATTATTTAGGTCAAATCATATGTTAACGGAGATTGATTTTACTCTGAGTATTTCAAAAATGAGATTAGATAATGGGAACCATCATAAACGGACCGTATGCATACCTATAGAAACAAAATGGCCAACTTCTTTTTGTTTTTAAATGGTCATTGATAAAAATAGAGTAACGTTTGAAGAAAGAAAAGATTTACATGGACACCTTTTATGAAGCACAACGGTATAAAATTGGGTGTTTTAAAGGGATAAATGTCTTCTTCTTCGTTGACAACATATGACATGTAAATCTAGGACAAACCTAAGTAATGTCAAGAACTCAAAGTGAGCGCCAGGGAAGGGTCAACATAGTCATCAAGACATACTTGTACGCAGTAGTATCATCAACCTTTATGTCACAAACGGGAAATAAGTTTTTGTTTTGTTTAGCATGTTTGATTTCTTTTTATGTCTCTTCAGCTCTTGATGTCGTATCGAATGGTATTGAGGATTTCGTCTTTTTGAAATGACGACGATAATTCATTTATCTTTTTAAAAATATCATAAAACTTCTGTTTTAAGGCGGTTTTATGATATACGGATATATCTGCCCCCGGAATGATACGGCTTTCACATATCTCTGATCATGTATTTTACCCTCTTTAATGTCTTCACAAAGCAAATGCATACCAGGTTACTGTTTTAAGATAATTGAGAAACAGTTTTTAGATAATATTTCATCTTATATATACATACATAATATGATGTATGTAGTGTGATTTAATACTCAAGCTGACAGAACATTACTATCGATAAGGTAACAGATGGGACTGATAGAGCTAGCCCCTCTTACACAGTGTCGTTTAATAGCGCTTAACAAGGAGTGATCAAATTAGAATCAAACGGATTAAAATAAAGTTTATTTATTCAGATCTCGTAAGTCCATTATCCCTATAATGTTGTTTTGTGCTCATAATAATCACTAAACCCACTTCAATTCAGTGGACGCGTTTTGTAGTGTAACTATAGCAAGGTGAGCGTGTTTATTGTAAATCTGACATCAACGCGTGCCTCTGTTGACACAGGCAGGAGTAGTGAGATACCTAATCTATCGCTCTAATTCTCGCCAATCTACTCGTACTGGAACAATTTTACCTTATCATCAGTATAAAGGCCATCGTCACGTTGTCACCATCTGCACACATTATGGCCAATTTGTGGAAAGGGTCAACAGTTGTTTTAAACATTAAATCATACTGCCGAGTCGAATTTACATGTAATTCATTAACACTGATGTTCAGAAATATAACTATGCTAAATGTGTTACTATTGGTTACATATGTAGAGCGTTCTCTCGGAAACATTTAGATTTCAGCATATCTGTACATTTATATCTTTATATATAATCAACGAATATTTACTTATTACCTTACTTATTTAAAAAAAAAAATATAGATATATATATGATACGCATAACTGAAGTACGTGTATGTATGTAGAATGAATATTGAAATGACGTGTGAAAGCCCTCCTGCGAGAGGACAACTCAATGTAATGTTGTGATATATGTTTTGTTAATAAAATTTGCTCTTTAAAATAAAAATATATATATCTCTATGTATTTTATTCTGTCAATAAAAAGAGTAGGATTATAATATACCGTACACATATTACAGATTATTTGAATTTGAAATTAACCAGTATTCCAGTATAGTTTTAAATTCTTAAATAGAGGGATTTTACACACCTGCCGCTCGGTTCTCCAACTTTTCTGACGCTAGCATCACCTATAAGACCTAGGAGGACACACTCACTGTTTGGTGTATTGTTTCGTGTTTAGAATACTTTATCTGTTACCCCATGTTTATAGGTACAATCACTTGTATGTGTCTATGAGTCTGTTTAATTTATCGTTCACAGGTAAAATGTCGCAATAGTTAAAGATTTGTTGTGACATCGCATACTCATCAATGTGAAACTGATCATGAATAGTGAATTACGTTAATCATGAATATTGTCACGATAGAATACATTTTTTTTTTAAATCTTACTGATGTTTACTACTTCCATGTTGATATCGGTTGATATAGGTGCTTCCTCTCTTAGTATTTCTAATGTTGTTTTTTTTTGTACTCAGAATTGACTCTTCACTTTGGTTATTTAATTAATACAATTATTATAATAAGGCATTACAATTCATTAATAAATATATACATAAAGTTGTTGTTAGTATGAGAAAAGTTAGTGTGCATGTGGTTGTTAATTTTTTATTATTATTATCCCTGCTCTATATCGTACATGTATATGGTGCTTGGCGCCGAGCCATTCATCAGTGAACTTTTTTTTTTTTATATAGTACTTTAAGTAGTTTCAAATATCATATTTAATTTCTAAATGTCACCAAATCAGTTAGCTTTATATGTCGTTAGGAAATGTACGAAAGGATTTTTTTTCCAGTATGGATTTAGGGAAAGTTTCACAAATATTTAAAGGAAGAATTAAAATGAGGAATAATGAAACAGTTGGTCTATTTGAGACACTTAGTTAGAAAAGGTCGAATGGGTTTCAGTTGGAAGATTTAATACGTTTATTCCGTAAAAAATTGCTGGAGCCTTCTTTTCCGAATGATTCATCTTTGATCACATCTTGAAAAAATATAATTAAAGTTTCTTTTAATTCTTCCAATAATAAAACAGCTGTCCCTTTCGTCTTATCACAATTTTTTGAAATTGTCCAACGCCTTTACCGTCACAAAATTGCTGGATTTAGTTGGAACCGTCATAGAAGTTGGCCACGTCATTGGTATTGATATCCATTTGATGTGTCAAAGCGACGGACGGTTTACTCGCATGAAAACCTAAGTCTCGGTCCCTGAAGGATTCACACATAGGACAATGAGGGTTTAATGGCCATTTTAGAAGTTTTCTAAAAGTTAAAAGATCGTTGTATATATATTTATATTCTTTGTAGAACAATCGTATGCATGCATATTTCTATTAAACTATTGTGATCTACAAGAAAAAAATACCTTTCGCAAATATAATAAGTGATCGCCAGCCATATTTCCTTCAAAATGTTAAAGGATCAGGATTGGTATACGAATCTTGTAACATTTTAGTATAAAGGAATCAGAACTGAGCAGTATGCAGACATGTTTCTTGATTACATGTATGTCACTCTAAATAAAGTTTCCTGTATCTTGTAACAAACGAAAATATTTACTCTCTTAGAGTCTAAAAATATGTACATTTAGAAAAAAATTATGAATCATAAAGTGTCCATTTTAACCTGAATGACGTCTGTTAAAGTCTTGTAACTTTCTCCACCATCGGAAAAACAACTTTACAAAATACTTTTTTTAAGATATTTTATACAGAATAAATAAGATTGACAAAAATAGCATAAATGCAAAATAATTATGATAACAGAAAAGATCTTATGAACAACACGTATGGAAGACATACTTCAGCAGACATTCCAGGAGTATTAAGCACTAAGCATTTGGGTGTATGGTTACCAATACGCATATGAGAAAAATGGGATATTAATAAATCAGAAAACAAAAAGATAATAATAAAAACATAAACAATCCTTTGTTCTTGTTACCTTTACAAAGACTTAATAAAACAGTTGACTTGGTACGTGCATACGCAGGTCATAATTATATGGTAGGATACTGCTCAAGCAGTCCTCACTGAAATATTGTATTTTTAATGATAACCGTAAAACTTTAATGATGAACATAACGGAACGTCGCCCTGCTTTTAGGTGTTGAGTACAATTACCTGAAATATAACTCTTTGTACTACGACACCGCACTGTTTACGACTGGCTACTGTGTGTAGATAACTTACCCGCCCCGTGTCCTATCCAAACACATTCATCTCTCAAGTGGATTAACGACTAGCCTGGTTTTCTTAGCCAACAACTGTTATTATTCGGTGTATTTCAGAAACTTCATTCTGACTAAATATTTGCTACTTGATATAGGTGGGTTGCTATTAATTTGTTTAAGTTCTGTCAAAACGAACCTCGTTCTGACACGGCGTTTGAAGTGCTCTCCAGAGCTCGCTTGTAATTGTTAGCTACATTAAAATGACACCTATTTGTTTTCGTACCAGTTTCTGAGACAAGTATGTATAGAGATCTTTCTTTGTTTAAGACTGAAGTACAATGTAATCTAGAGAAGGCCCTCGTCATTGTTTAGTACATAGACATGGGCTGGGCTGTATGGTCGCTATATGTAATGTACATGTATCGATAAGTGTTTTACTAGATTTGTTTAATATTTTTACAAACTATTACAAATACAATAAACGAGATTATGGTATGTCAAACTATGTAAAATATTAGCACATTTTCAAAATAAATCAAATGATACCAAACTTAACCTATGCATACTAAATTTAATTACGTTTATATATAACCTTTTACTGTCAACAAAGCTACCTTTGCTTTCTCCATAACTTCTGATAAAGTCTGAATGAGCTTACACTTGGCGCACATGACAATACCATGACAACAAACGACTATACAATGGCTTTCGCTTTCTTTTCCCCTTACATTCCATGTTGATTTCGTTTTGTTTGGCATCCCCTTATTTCCTATTTGTGCCAAATTTTATTGACGCAAAATTTCCCTTTTGATATGTGTTGTAATTCGTCTAAGTGTGTAGACGTGTAGTGTATTTCGTCTTGGTGTGTAGACGTGTAGTGTATTTCGTCTTGGTTTGTAGACGTGTAGTGTATTTCGTCTTGATGTGTAGACGTGTAGTGTATTTCGTCTTGATGTGTAGACGTGTAGTGTATTTCGTCTTGGTTTGTAGACGTGTAGTGTATTTCGTCTTGGTGTGTAGACGTTGTTGTGTATTTCGTCTTGGTGTGTAGACTTTATTGTGTATTTCGTCTTGGTGTGTAGACGTGTAGTGTATTTCGTCTTGGTGTGTAGACGTGTAGTGTATTTCGTCTTGATGTGTAGACGTTGTTGTGTATTTCGTCTTGGTGTGTAGACGTGTAGTGTATTTCGTTTTAGTGTGTAGACGTGTAGTGTATTTCGTCTTAGTGTGTAGACGTGTAGTGTATTTCGTCTTGGTGTGTAGACGTGTAGTGTATTTTGTCTTAGTGTGTAAACGTGTAGTGTATTTCGTCTTGGTGTGTAGACGTTGTTGTGTATTTCGTCTTGGTGTGTAGATATGTAGTGTATTTAGTATTGGTTTGTAGACGTGTAGTGTATTTCGTCTTGGTGTGTAGACGTTGTAGTGTATTTAGTCTTTGTGTGTAGCTGTTCTCAGTTTGTTAATGAAATACGTAGTTTATCATGTCTAGAAATAAAATACGTAGTCTTTCATGTCATGGAATTATATATCTAGTACAGATATGTCTCTAGATCCGCCGATGACATTTCAACAGTTTGTAGTAAAGGTGCTGATAATGGCTATATATGTACATGTAATATATATAGCGCTAACTCAAAACCATGTCCGGATAAGACAGGATGATCGATACAGGCTAATGTCCTGGTTTAACATTTGTCAGGTCTTCAAACAAGTAGGAGATTAACATGTTTTAAAAACGGGATGGTTTAACAAGGCAGGTCTAACATCAATAAAATGATGGATCAAATTTTTTCCGGAATACCAGATAAAAGCAATATGTTCCATACAAACAAGCTAAGGAGAACACTTTGTGTGGTACCCGCTGAACAGCAGGGAGAGATCGACTCAATTTCACAGTATAAGTGTTATTCCTCGGTCAGAAATGGCTGTCTATTTACAAACACTCTATCGACTATCAATTAGCAATAACAACTGAAGCATTCGTCATACAGCATGAACTCGTGCCTAATATCTCATTAGTACTCTCGATAAAAATCTGACACACCAATTTATCAATTAGATAAGTGGAGTATCTCAACTTGCGATTGTCGAACAATATCCATTCCCTCTTGAAATTGAGAAATATTTGTGAAAGAAAACATAAGAAAATCGTTTCAGCACTTAGAGGAAACATATGGCGACACTTCAACGTCAGCGAAAGGTTTGTCAGTAAATTAGTCAGTAAACATTTGCATTGTGATCTTAATTCCGTTGGCAAATGTTCCAGTGACATAGGTGTTGTAATGTCGCCTTAATCCATGTCAATCAGACGCTTAAGCGTCTTGGACACTCACCATGAAGATTTGCCAAAAGAGCCTTGTCAGCTTTAACTAGAAAATAAATAATGCAAATTCATAGGTAAATACTTAAAATCTGTTGACAGTTGAAGCTTCGTGGATTCAAATATAAACAATTTAGGTCACGATAAACAATAATTGAGTAAAAATGTCAATTTATTTTACTTGGCAATGCCAAACACCAATTTTATTAATTACTCTCTGAAGCTAACAGAGCGAAATCTCCCTAGACCCTTACGAATCAGTTGTCGGTCCGATTTAAACGAGAACAGACATTATTTGATTGGTGTTCAATGAGGTATCGTATATATTGTATGAAAGGTAATTGTTGATTTCTAAATAAATGGTATTCACTTGTATTGGTATATTGACGTGGTAACGTTCTAATACGACCTAAATAAACATTAACTTTATTTGATTAACTAGGGAACAAGGAGAACTTGAGCGCCAGTATTAACAAACTCTGGATTAAGTCACACGGACTGTAAGTGGTTAATGATGAGGTGTGGAATAAACCTAAATACACTGACAAATAATTACATACAGAAACAAAAATTATATAATTACAATTCGTGAAATAAGCAGATATATTAATTGGCAGATCAAGATTCCACGCCTCCTCTAGAGCTCTATATAAATCAATAACACTTGACTTCAATGTATTAATTCCCAGCTATAACGGAACATCACTTGGAATCGATGTCTTCGTCCAAAGCTATATCTCAATATCACGTAGCTTAAATGTATTAGTTCGGAGCTATAGCTTAATAATTCCCAGTTATATCTCAATATCACTCGGCATTTATTTATTTAAACATAACTCAATATATACCTTATATAAGTACTTGTGCTAGTCATCGGCCGGATCTATATCTATAAATAAGTCAATATATACTTTATGTAAGTACATGTACTAGGGAAACTGATGTTAATTAATGAATAAACGTAAATATATTGGTCGTTGCTTTGCTTCACTAAGGGACCACGAACTTGACCGTTACATTGAAGCTGGAATATATTCTGAGTTTTATAATCACCTTTTCCGTTTTGTGGTGTTGTATAAAACGGTAAATGTTGACATTTGGAAGTCATAAATGTGAAATCAGTCAGATTTTGTTAACGAGGAGTTGTGGTATCAGTCTGGGTTTAATGACCGTACTCGTTAAATTTTGACATGGAGTCTTATTTCCTCAACCTTAGCTACACTCCTGAGTTATAAAAGGACAAAAGGTCACAAAGTGGGCGACTCTTTTTGTTCTAGAAATATCGTTTTTTTAACTAAATCATCCGATGTATCTAAATGTTACATTACTGCTAATTGATAACGTCTCCACACATGGTTATCCTCCTTCTGTGATACACAAGGTAGCAGTGTACAGTAGCACACGGTGGCCATGGGTGATATTTTTGTACACTAAATAACCCCTGTAATATTGCATGTATCAAAATTTAGAAATAAAT
>JAULCA010429406.1:0-11532 GCA_032360845.1 Crassadoma gigantea
CTGATCCATGCCGACCATGAAATAAACTTGATCGCTATCATTTTGCGCTTTAAAGAGCGGCGATTCCCAGTCAAAAAAGCGCCTTTTAGATACCGATCGCCGTAAACGGAAGCAACTATGATTTTTTTTCCGGATTGTTAGAAAATCCGTACTTTTTCATGACGAATCCGTATTGAGTAATTTAATTAAAAAATCCGTATAAAATACGGACAATCCGTACATGTAAACACCTCTGCAATATCACTATCAACTTTTTAAAGATAGAACATTATAGAATGTCCCATTTTTGTTTGAATTTAGCACATTCAATCATAAAATGTTGGACTATAAATCGTTAAACGCATGTAGGAAAACAGAACAATTATGAAGATAACAATACTTTGCCTATGACGAACATCAGCTGATAATTTAAAGATAAAGAAACTAAAACAAGCATGCCTGTTTGATGAGTTCCGACCTTGAAATCTTCGGTAACTGGTCAGATAAACTTTATCTAGATGCCCTGGTTAAAGGACTTGACCCATATACTTGTTATCCATGTCAGCATATTGTCCTCTGTATACTTCCTTCGACTACTTGTAAACAGAACAATTTTAATCGGTCAGTTTACCCCTCCTGTTATTCACGAGAACGATTAATGCTAGCCTCTGTAAACAATTCGGGATGACAGGATTTCAGGATGCATGAAACAGGAACATTCAAAAGAATTTCAATCAACCTGTCAATGGCCAATATATTTTCTTTGACCGTACGATTTAGGTTTGAATAATGCGACGCTGCCGAAATGAAAAGAAGTATGGAAAGAAAACAAGAAACACATTTCAAGTGATGCAAACGGGACAAACATATTAGTCTTAAGTTTTTTCAATGTATCCTAATTAAATAAGCTATAATTAGGGACTATTATCCCGAACCTGCACAAGAAAGTAAGCATGTCCCTTTTCAACGTGAGACTATTTAAGATGCTTGCATATGTCTATATTTAAACAAACCTAGTGTTCCAACAATTTAAATTGACTGTTCAGGAATTCACGATATACAGTACTACTTGCTTATAAGTATTCTGTGGAGATTGGTTTGGTTTAGTATTGTCAGACGTTCTATCGACAGCTATGGCGATTTAAGGACGGCCTCCCCTGTGCGTTACTATAGGGACTAAACAATATCAAGAAACTATGTAGGAAGATTTCATCTGGTGCCTTTAGTCAAGAGACAAATCATAATAACTTTTCGATGGGTTTGTGCGTACAATTAACTTATAAACAATTGGGATACATATTGAGGTACTTCGTCGTTTAATATACATTAAATTCCGTGAACAGTATTGTATTTGATACATAACATCAACAACACGAAACTGAACCAAAACTAGAGCTAGCAGACAAGTTGTATAGTCGGTTGTTAACATTGTTCATTATATCGGTAAAACTATTGAAGGTAAGATAATGTCATTGTTGGTGAATAATTTTGTGTTATACATGTTAGATAACAACTTTGGGTTTGCATTGATCGACGGGCAGTGCTTTTTTTGTGGTTTAAAACATCTTTCAATGAATTACATTCTAACAAGATATGTCAAATATGCCACAATAATATTTACATAATAATTAAAACTGTTTCGTTGTATTCGTTTTATAGAAAGTAATAGTTAAGGGAACTTCACTGCGAATTATTTTTAGATATGGGACCGATTTATACCTTGCCATCCAGGAGGTTCATCACAAAATATGAGCTGATAACATCTTAATTGTTAGGCACATAGTCACATACCATAGAAATTGGGTCTCGAGTGGGTTTGTGAAAAGGCTTAGTCCCTCCCTCCACCATTGACCTTATGGTAATTTAATCCGCGATGTTGTTAATCTGAACTTGATTTCTTTTCGTTATAATACATGTGTAAATCACTCGCCGGTTGTGCTTAATGGACTGACCACGACTGTCTTCATTGAACAGTACTGATCACAACAATATTCTGATACACAAACTTCAGTGTGTGGTTTGGTTTAGTACTGTTTTACGCGGTATCAACAGCTATGTTCAGCGTGTAAAACATGTTAACTTTGTCTTGATCCGGCGTGCTCAAGTGATTTTATTCGTAACGTGTACGATCAAAATATGATAATGTAACCGCATAAATATCCTGTTTAGGGTCCCACTGCATGAAAATTCAGAAGACTAAAGCGAGCAGGGTTATTATATCAGGTTTTCTTATGTGTAATTTCTGAAGGACTTTTAAGACAACAGCTTTCGTGCCCCCTGTAACATTAAGCACCTATATCTTTTTAATCCATTTTCAATCTTTTCTCCGAGTTGGTTTCCTAGGCAACCGTCTTACTATGATCTTAGTCGGTGCAAGAACGTTAAATGCACATTAACAAAGAAACTACAAACCAAATTCGGAAACAAATTGAATTCGTTTTTTTTGGTAATAAAATAAATATCAAGTAGACCAGCAAACTTGAAGGTCGGTTGTGCTTATATATATCTGCGGATTTATTACAGATTTATTTGTATTTGACGTATCGTAACATGCCGTGTTATTAGTATGCAATTAAAGTTTACTATGCATATGCTCTGAATTTTCTCCTACAGTTTATCTGAATGTATAAAGGCAATACTTAAGACAAGTCTTCTTAATTAACACGTTATATGCTGAACTATATATATATACCGACCAATCCGTATGCCGGATAATGGCACATATTGCATACATATTCACACATTTTCAACAAAAGGTTTGAGCTATGGATTACACTGACATATTTAAACTGTACAATTGTGTTAAGTTCGAGTCAAACCAAACGATCAGGTCTGTGCGACGTGATTTCCTCTTATCTTGTGACAGTGTAACATGCAACAGGTTGATATTGGCGTGACGAATAATAATTTTTAATTGCGTAACACGTTGTAGATTACGATACTGAATTATTTATGGGATGAAGTGTTCTGGTGCTTGATCTGAAAATATTATACGAAATTCTTAAACTCTTTCCTAAGTGAACACAAATCAAATCATAACATGTGCATATGTAAGTCGGACTGTATTATAATGTATACATATATTTATAAGAAAATGTGTATCATGTGAATAATACAGTGTGTATAATTTTAGTTTGACATCATGACTAGCAATGTCCTTGGCTCCTTATATTACAAAATATAAATGACGTCATTTTAATGGGTACAAAAGATGTACAACGACGAACATATTTTAGAATACAAAACACATCCCTTCAATGTTGAAACATTTAGTGTTTTTCATAGTTTCTACATTAAATTTTAGGAAGAATAACTTTCACTACTTACGATGTGTCTGTCGGCTGTTAGATTGTGCTGTTTACTCGGTTAGTCGACGTCTTCTATTCTGATCGGGATACAAACACTTAAAGCCTCGCTACTCACTGGAATGTATGGAAGCCTTGAGACCCGCCTCGGTAAAGGGACATCAATTTGTAGTATGATACGCAATTGTGATTGTTTCTGTTTATGGATCAATGGATATACTAGCCGTCAATCTGTTTGAAAACCTCGTTAAATTAATAAAGAATTAAATTCATATTTCCCCGTTATCCTGCCAATCAGAAATGCATAACGGACAGAGGACACATAACTCGTAGTCCTCTCAGTTTAAGTTTACAGTATGAACAGGGAATGGCGATAACAGGTCAAGGATAGTGTTTGGTGGCCAGAGGAGATAACGGCTAAGTTTCCGGTCAAGGTTAGAGTACGGCGGTACAGACGAGAGATATCATACAGGACAACAGACGACTGGTTCGCCCGTTGTCAGTATAATGTGACCGGGTGGGGCATCGTGATGGGTGTCCTCGGCAGTATGTTTCAGTGAGGTAGCACTTTAAAGTCGGCATCAGTTCCGCGCTATCACAAGGAGACAATACACGAACATATCGCAGCCTCCCAAAACACACACACATACACTACACGCATGCAACTTGCACACAGGGGAGGCCGTCCTTAAATAACCTTAGCTGTTGATAGGAAGTTAAACAAAATAAAACTAAAAACTTGATGGGAACCATAAGTTGATCAGGTAATTGTATGGTGAAAAACTATGTCATATTTAACTCAAATGCTCCTGAGGATATTACATGTACAAGTGTTATTATCAACGTTAAACTCAACTTTTAATTAATTTTACAATGAAATAAAGTTCCAGCAGTTATTTGGAGGTTCCTTAGCCACAAATTTGTCCAAAACACATGTTTTTTGGAATTGAGGTTAAAAATGTTGGGCAAGTTCTACAGGTTAACGTTTTATAGCTATATATATTGGGCAGGGCTAGTTTTCAAACTTTTGGGCAGATTTGAACCAAATTTGGCAGGAAGCATCCTTCGGGGAAGGCGATTCAAATTCGTACATTTTTTTTACAAATGGACTTTTACAGGGAGGGAGGGACTTGCTAGGATTTTAAAAGGAAAGGGGTGTTAGCCATCATGAGGTTATTGTAACACTTCTTTAAAAGTCTTCTCGGCCAGTAGCTCTTGGACTGCTTTCATATTTCATATAAAATACCCTTAGGGAGGGATCTACAAAAATAAAATCCATCAATGCATATGACACCAGGAGCGCTTTATTAAACATGTATCCCCACTTCAATGAAATGGGCAGTAGTATAGTATTTGCAGATTGCTTCTTCTGTCATTCTATCTGTGTATTTAATAAAAGGTCTGCATAGCGTATCTTCTACACTGTTTCGCTCAAAACAATGAAACGGTGTGGGAGAAGATCCAGATAAACAGCTGGTTTGGCGTGTGCATTATGCAGGTTCCTGGGACCTTGAACTTTATTGTTGACCCACATACGGTCTTATATAGCAAAAATATAGGTTTCCTAAGCATATCTCCAATTTACGAGCGCAATAATGAAACTTGGGTCATGGTATGAGGAAGCCTAGATATATTCCTTCTCAAAAGTGATGCTTTTCAATGCCAAGGGGTTCTGATCAATAGAAGTTGTAAGTTAAAAGAGTTTTATTGCATTTATCATTATTTCAATTGTTTTACTACAATATGGAATACAGACACTCTAAATGTAGCGCTTATCCCTAAATAAATGATTCCATAATCCCCAATTCAACTTGATATCAATTTCTTTGATGTACACACAAACTTGTTGTATATAGCCATTAATTATTAATAGTTAATTTATTCATATTTTGCAATTTGTGTTATATACAAATATGACGTTTTATAGATTTCCTCTGACAACTCACCTGATTAAACTATCTGCAGTGCTATACTATACTGCCAGGCAAGTAAGTGAGAACAACCTCATTTTTAGGTCACGAAGTCTCAAGTGATCTATTCTAATCGCCTTTTGTCCGTCGTCGTCTGTCGTTTGTCGTCCGTAAGCAATTTAGATTTTCACAATTTTGGTGAAGCACCTAAAGAACCTTCCATCTATGAAGAGTATTTGATTCTACCACATCTGGATATTGAGAGGGAGATTTTCTGAATTTTTGTTTATTTTATCGTTTTTCGCCCACCCTTTGGCCATGGTAGGTTTCTGCAAAATTTCAATAAAATTGGTTCAGGGGTTTCTGTGAATTGTATGACACTAGGGTCTCATGTTTCTCCCTGGGGTGGGGTAAACTTTGCTATTGTTGATATAGAGAAATCACGTTTTTGACCAACATTTGTATAAACTAACATGTTTAATTTCCATTGGAATTAATTCATTTTGGTTAGCATAATCAGTATTGGATAGGAGTTTGTTTGTAAGCACATATCCGCCCTGACTTACCCCGAAGGACTGATGGCTGGGGCCAAAAAGGGTTAAATTGACAAAAATCTTCTTCTCAAGATCCAGATATAGTAGAATTAAATGCTCTTAATAGATGGAAGGATCTTCATGTGCTCTATCAAAATTGTGAATTCCATGACCCTGGGGTCTTAATTTTTCCCCTGAGGAGGGGGTAAATTTGCTATAGTTTTTATAGGGAAATCACATTTTTGACCAACATCTGTTTAATTTCCATTGGAATTAATTCAATTTGGTGAAGCTTTTCCAGTACTGGATAGGAGTTTGATTGTTTGATTGAGAAGTATAGAGTGGTATTCTTCGGGTAGATGATGAGACTCATATTCAAGCCTTGCATATCGTATTTAAGAAAAAGATCCAGTCTCATTTGGACGATTTGTTGAAACTCTGTTGAGATGACCTCTTTGGTCAGAGAGACATCGAACACCACTTCAGCTTTGGATACAAGGGGCAATTTTAGATCCTGTGCGGCAACCTCAAAGAGAGGTAAATGATAGATTGTCTATTTAACCATTTTCACAATTATATGGAAAACATCAGCGAGTATGTTCTGGATTATAAAATCTTTATGTTTAGTTGGGGTGTTGAGAATTCATAGCGAGTTTTTTACGGCTTCAGTCCCTGATTGGTAAAAGTGTGATTTAAAGTCTGAGACTTAAAATAATCACTAGTATGACAATATAATTTAATGGGGTACTGATCAATTAGTATTTGTTCCATAGCTTGTATAGCTAGTTATATTCTGACAGTACCAGTAACTGGTAAATATAAACCACCTTGTTCATTAAATTATTTTGCCATTTATTACATGTGCTACAGCAAAAACATTTTTGGGTCACCATGGTCACAGCATATTCATGCTAATATGCGAGTGGCACGGGTATTACTCAAGAGGTGTGTAACATGCTATCTGATGTGTGATTAAACCTTATATTGTTCCTAATAACACAAGTAATTATACGCCCATCGACCATTTTAACTGTTTTCTTGTCATCACTCTACAAACTTCATTTTCGATGTGATTTCAATGAAATGATTCCAATGAAATGATTCCAATGAAACTTCATACAGGGGTTAACTACTATGATAGCTCGGACGAGTTTGATAACCAAAACCATTTTCCCGATTTTTATGCAGTTACGACCCGTTGCAGCATTGCCAAAACAGTTTCTGCTTAATAACTAGAGTAGTTTTTGATGGATTAATTTGAAATTTGGTAGGAAGGTTCATTATTATAAAAGCTGAGACAAGTTTGATAACGAAAATTATTTGCCTGTTATTTACAGAGTAAGGGCCCTTTGTCAAAATTACTGAAACAGTTTCCACTCAATAACTAGGTAGTTTATAATAGATACACTTGAAACTTCATATTGAAAGTTTATTACCATGAAAGCTGTAACATGTATCATAATCAAAATTATTTGGTAGTTATTTAAGGAGATATGGCCCTTTTTAGAATTGCTGTTCATCATGTACTGCATTGTGGAATTCTAGTTGTTTATAATGTATACTCTCTGTTTGACAATTGAAATAAATATCTGATTAATCACATGTAGACAAAGTTATGATGAGTACCCCTTTAAAGTGTAGTATAGGAAGAGGTATCCACAAACCAACACTCGGCCGTGAATCGTACCTGCAACCCTGTGTCCTAAAGCGATCTCCCTACCACAAGGCTAAAAGATTCGGACCATTTAGACTGGTCAGTAGAGCACTTTAGCTATATACTTAATGGCTCAAAGAACGAGACAACTGCAAAGGAAATCATAATTGACATCCGAATACTCAACCACTGAGCCATCTGAATGTCTTTTACTTTGACTAAATAATCACTTCAACCTTGCCTGCTCTGTCTTTTAGGAAGAATTGCAAGAATATGGAATATCCCAGTACAAGTCTTAGAACGGTTAGTTTAATGAGTATTGGGGTTATTCCCAGCATAAGTCTTACAACGGTTAGTTTAATGAGTATTGGGGTTATTCCCTGCATAAGTCTTACAACAGTTAGTTTAATGAGTATTGGGGTTATTCCCTGCATAAGTCTTACAACGGTTAGTTTAATGAGTATTGGGGTTATTCCCAGCATAAGTCTTAGAACTTGTGATGCTGTTGAAATCCCAGAATCTTTTAACAGATACACCAGAAGCATGCTTACATCTAGTGCAACCTAGCACACCTGAAAGTTCTATGGACTTACTTTTGCAAGTGGTTGATATATTAAAACGACAGTTAAACCAAATGTAGACCATTATTTAAGACTATTCACTGCGGTAATTCACATATATGCAGGTATCATAACATGTGCACCAGTATAGAAGTGCTAAAGCGCCAATTGCAAAGCACTAGTTCTGTGTTTGGTTTGATTTTGTTTAACGTCCTATTAACAGTTAAGGTCATTTAAGGACGGTCTCCCATGTGTGCAAGATGCATGCGTGTAGTGAATGCGTGTGTGTATTTTGGGAGGCTGCGATATGTTCGTGTACTATCTCCTTGTGATAGCGCGGAACTGATTCCGACTTTATAGTGCTACCTCACAAAAACATACTGCCGAAGATACCCAGCAGGACATCCCACCCGGTCACATTTTACTGACAACCAGTCGTCCCACTCCTAAATTGCTGAGCGTTAAGCAAGAGTAGAAACTACCAATTTTATACACTTTGGTATGTCTCGGCAAGGTGACAGAACACAAAGCCTTCCTCACAGGGGCGAACACCCAACTAATGGCCAAAACTGAGGCATTGTCAAGGGAGACATTAGGAAGAAGAAAGATGTTTAAAAAGATAAAAAAGATCCCTTACTTAGTCGCCTCTTACGATCATGCAATCGGGGCAGCGGGTACAAATCTTAGCCCTACCTGCAGGGACGAAAACTGTTTGAATAAATCATATCAGTCGCATTTTTCTTGTGTGTGGTTCTTTTTCTGATTTGTTTGGCTTGATTTATCATTGCGCATCAAATTTTGTTGACTATGATCGCAAGCGTTTCAAGCATTTGTCAGAGAAGGGAAGATTACTCTGTTTTAAGCGCTTCATTGATACTGATTGCGATAAAATATGGCAAACTTTTAACGTTATTGCGAGGGGGCTAAGCCCAATGAAAAGAGAAAAGGAGCCACATCACCTTTAGAGATCGACTTATTAACAAAACAAAAACGAAAAGCTTATTCCTTACTGGCAGGAAGGACGATCTTGGGTAATGTATGATTCGGATAAAATGTTGTGTGTAGCATGCAAGAGTTTCGGCAAAAAAAAATCAATCGCAGATTTTGATTGATGACACATCGGATTTCGGCGTAACAGCAATAAAACAGCTGAATGCTTCTAACCTCCAAACTAAAGCTAGTGTGTATTGAAATAGGGAGGGGGGACAATTGAGTCAGTATGAAATTGATTGAGTAAATAAAATCAATATTGTACATTAATAATTAGAAATAACGTAAATATACAGTCATATTCGATTTGTAATAATTAAAATATTTATTGAACTATTGTTGGGAAATATAATAAGAATTTTTTCCTACATTAATAATATAGACAATTTAGTAACCATTTTACCTGATAAGAATTTTTGTATTACAATTTAATTTGAACAATGGTGTCGCTGAATTTATTAACTGCAAGTTGATGTTTTCAAGTATTTATTTTCGTGAAAATGTGATGAGTTGATATTCTACTATGATACTACAGTCAGCATGTGTGACATATTGGTTTAAAAAGTGATTGAATATATCATTTACAATTGCAAAACTATTGTTGCTATGTGTGACTACTGGTTGGTAAGCAACCATGTACGACCACTTTCACGTATTTATGCTTTTGCGATTCGTGAATACCGATTGATGCATAACAAAACGTTTTAACATAAATTGTAGCCATAAGAATTCGAATTGTTTAAAGAATTATTTTTTCCGGTACCTATATATCTTTTTTTCCATTTTTGTAGAGAAATCCTGCCTCGTGCATTATATGAATACCGATATTTGAAGCGTCACTGCGCGTGCGCACATACACAACTTTTGATTTGTTAACTAGGCTACTGTGCCTACTTTGTATTTCATCAATATTGAAGAGGGGGCCAAATTTTGACCCAAACCATATATAGTCCTTTACATCAAGTCGCCAACGGATTAGCAACTATGGATTAGTACTGAGCTACATGTATCTCAGTTCGAAGTCAACTCAGGAATATCGTAAGGCCTATGTATTGACAAAACGGGATAACTGCTTGTTGACAGGGGTTACAAAAATAGTTCAGAGGAGATTTAGATACTTTGGGGTAGCATTTAGCCGGTACTGGATGTGGTAATTTAGGCAGTTAGATAATAGCGTAGTCTGGAAGCTAGGAAGGCGAGCGCGTTGTTTACCACGTGGTACCGTGGGATGTACAGGCTCACGTATATTGTCATTATTTTGATTAGCGGGGTTGTGAGAGCATGGACAGCGCCTGATATGAACGGGTGCCGCGATCTGGAGGGTGGCAAGTAGGTTAAGGCCATCCTCAGACATAGGTTTACAGGCCCAAAGTTAACGCAACAAGGAGAATTATTTATTTTGGTTAATTACATATTTGATATTACATTTATTTTTAATTTTTATAATTACCGCTTTTCTGGGAACAGGGCTTTAACAACTTACACTGGTTTCATTTTTACGAATTTTGATAAAGTATTATTTCTCTGTTTTTGTACAGTTTTGATAGGACGAGTTACTTCCCCTTTTTCTGAGCAATTTTCTTAAGATTATTCTTTTTTTTTTTACTGTTATAGCCTAATTCATCATCCCTTTATTTCTATTGTTAAATAAGTTTACTCAAGTGTATTTCTAGCATTGGTTCATTTAGTTCGATTAAAATATATTTGCTATTGTGAGTTTATTTTATTATAGAGTCTATAATTTCATAGAATAATTCCCTTTAGGTGATTAACTATTAAGTTTGAAAATAACTGTTTATGTTGTCTTTTCTTCCCAATTTGGTCCAAAGCCCTTACTTTTGTTTTGTTATATACTTATAGTATGTTGAATCTATTTCAGTCTTCTGGATGTACTTTCCAACCTGTCCCGCCGGGATTGCAAAAGAACATAGCAGTGGAGAGTAATGAAGAATGGGTGCGAGATGATATAACATCATTAAAACAACGAAGTACAATGTATGGAAGCACCACCCATTCGCCAGGCCTTCCCTCCTGCTACATATATACGAAAACGCAAATATCCTGTTGTAATATTTACCACATTACCGGTAGCAACAATATGTAACTGGTTTAATAAGTGCTTCAATAAGTTAAAATTGGAAACAGCTGTGCTTTATAAGCCTAATAACAACCATTTAAGTTTAATGTTCAGAATAAAATATTGACTTCGATTGAGTATACTGCTTCAACTGTGACATGTTTTCGAAATAACAGATAACAGCATGCGACATCCACTGGACAAATTAAAAAAAGGCACAGAGGGCCTATGTCGCTTACATGGTCATACTAATATGTGGGATTGTGGGAGAAAGATAATAGCTGGATTGGTGGGTAAATACTATTGATGTGATGAGTAAACTATTTAGCACACATTGAATTCTTTATGAATTTATAGTGCTTCCTCACTAAAACATACTGTCGCAGACACCCAGCTTGACACCCCGAACGGTCACATTATACTGAAAACGGGAAAATCAGTTGTCCCATTGGTTTGGTTTTATTTTGTTTAACGTCCTATTAACAGCTAAGGTCATTTAAGGACGGCCTCCCCTGCGTGCAAGA
>JAULCA010429439.1:8611-23916 GCA_032360845.1 Crassadoma gigantea
TATTTGTCTGAGGTATACAAAATATTTATCCTCTTGGCTTGAATAGGCCTTAGAATTAAAAAGTGGTGCTAACAAGATCTAAAATTAAACGTTTAGCCGCGAAAAGCTGCATCTCAGGAAAGGCCTTGAAATAATTATAACATGTGTTTTTGAGGTCATTGAATAATTTCATCTGATAAGTATCATTTCGGTGGGGGGAACATTTATGTTGATAAAAATCTTACAATATTGGTACCAAATGTTTTACATGGTGTCAGAACTAAAAGTAAATGTTGGAAATGGAAAACAGGCTAAAGGGATATCAAAGTTTTGCTTTATACACAGACAGTGTACATATTAAACATGTCACAGCGTTTCAAGACCGACTGGTCCCTTTGTAAGCTATGACGCAGGCTATGAAAAAAAAGACTCGGTCGTAGCTTGACAAAGGTACCAGTCGGTCTAGAAACAACGGTACACATGTACATTGTTTGTGTAAAAAGCAAAACTTTGATATCACATATTTCCAAACTGATGAATCTTATTGAAGGCTAAAGGGATTTTAAAATGATCCAAATGAGTTGATAAAACTGGGTTGAAATATCAGTATGGACGCTGATACTGAGTTTAGAAAATGTTCTGCTTACTGTAGGAGATGTACAAGATAGAGAGTGACCTAGGGCTGCTACCACAAAAGTGGAAGACTGTCTGGGACAAAATAGAACGTCCGAACCGGGAGACCATCCACAGGAATGCCTCGTTCAACACTCAAATGGTGCGCTCCCATGGTCGCTCCATACACAAGCGCTCCACACTGGAGATCCTTGTCAAGGGCAAGATGCTTGGCGAGGCGGCAAAGATGTTCAGCCAGCCCCACAGGTTTGAGAAGTACACGTACACCACACCGGTGTACTGTGACTACTGCTCGCAGGTCCTGTGGGGGCTTCTCAAGACAGGTAATTGTGTAACACTTATTCCATACATACAGAGTGTATATACAGTTGTGGGGACTTACAAAACAGGTTATTATCCCAAACTTTTCTCAACAGGGTTTCTCAAAACATGTATTTGTCATAAAATACCGAATACATGAAGGAATAGATATGTAGTTATGGAAATTTTTTTTAACCAGGATTATTTTCTCAAATTTACTTTCTGTCAGTTCCATAGTGGCAGTAGGGATTCTAGGGTGGATACCTTAATGTTATTCAACAGTGCTCATCAAATAAAGCAGAGTGTATGAAAATAGAAATGATGAGCATCAACACCACTGATTCCAGTACAAAGAGTAATGGTTTTAAATATATCTGTTTCTGAATATCTTGAATTTACCATCTACATACAGTACATACATACTGTAGTTGTGGGAACTTTTCAGACAGGTAATTGTCTGCTAAAAATATGCTAGAGATGTGGATGTAGAGTATGTGCTTGTGACATGCGAACTCTTCAGATGTGAAGTTATGAAATGTATTATTCCAGGCATGCACTGTGCAGATTGTGGCTACAACTGTCATGAGAAGTGTGTCACCAATGTACCAAAGAACTGTACCAAGCTCAAGATTGTCGCCGATAGCAACAGCAGCTCAAATGTGTCTCGGGCAGGGGGCTCTGAGTCCGGGTCTGTCACAGGGGGTGAGTATCTGACTGTAGTTCAGCTTAGGTCAATACATAATACAAGCTCAAAATGATCTTCTTAACTCATTCACCCCTTAAGACACATTTGAACTCTTCCATTCAAAGGTTGGAATAGTTCATTATGAAATTGAGGGTGAATGAGTTAAAGCTTAAAAATGGCTGGTAATAAAGCAGAACCATTAGACCTCTCTGTTATTATAATTAAGAGAATGTACATTATAAGGTTTATAGGAGAATATACATTATTTTCAAATGATTCGCAAATTCGACTTAGAACAGGAAACTGAGTCTTGAAGGTGAAAGGAGGGTAAAACATACCTTTGGAGACATACTGATTATGGGTTGTTGCTATTATTAGCAGGTTTTTACTTTACAATTTGGTATTCCAGTGACAACAGTTCCCAGTAGTTCTCCGGGGTTTGAACAGATGTCCTCTGGGAGCGGGGAACAGCAGACATATGAGGGGTACCTATACAAACGAGGCGCCCTGCTCAAGGGATGGAAACAGCGCTGGTTTGTCCTCGACTCTACAAAACATCAGGTTAGTCTCATCTTTACTGGCTTGGGGATGTTAAAAACTGTGCAGTTTTGGCAAAGAAATTAACTTATTAACCCCTGATATTTTATAATTAACTATTCCAATCTTTGAATTTGATTGGTTCAAATGTGTCTATAAAGAATGCAGAATCGTTCTAACAAAAAAAATTGCAATATACCACCTCTACTGATTTTTAACATCTGAAGTATTCTGATATACTGTGAAATCCGATATTTTTGTGGGGCCCAAATTTCAAGGTTTCCCTACAAAGCACCATTTTGTGTGCACATGAATTCATTGATTACGAGTACCAAGAAAACTTAAAACCCATTGAAAGTTAATGGTTTCACCATATATAGTAGTACATTATATTACATTTTGAAACCTGTACTGTTGACAGCTGAGGTATTTATATATATACCAGTATTACGTTTTAAGACCTTAACTATTGTTGATGACAGCTGAGGTATTTATATATATACCAGTATTACGTTTTAAGACCTTGACTATTGTTGTTGACAGCTGAGGTGTTTATATATATACCAGTATTATGTTTTAAGACCTTGACTTGTTATTGACAGCTGAGGTATATATATATATACCAGTATTACATTTTAAGACCTTGACTATTGTTGTTGACAGCTGAGGTATTTATATATATACCAGTATTACGTTTTAAGACCTTGACTATTGTTGTTGACAGCTGAGGTATATATATATATACCAGTATTACGTTTTAAGACCTTGACTATTGTTATTGACAGCTGAGGTATTACGATGCCATGGAGGATTCAAGTTGTAAAGGATTTATTGACTTATTGGACATCGTGTCAATTCAGCCGATCAAAAATGTACAAGGAGCGCCGAAGAGATCCGACGAAAATGCTTTCTTTGAGGTATTTCAGTCCTTTGTATACATTTCGGTTAAATACAGCATGCCAAGTACACAACCTACTCGCATTTTATCCTAAAGCGACATGAAGAAAATAACATTCTTTATTCTTATGGTATAAATGTACCTGTTCGCCAGGTACGCAACTTCTTTGTATTTGTTGCTAAATTAACCAAAAAAAAAACAACAGTGTTTTGCCATCCTGTGATTTCTGATGGTGTAAATATTTCAGTTAAAAAACAGTTTGTTGGGTATGCAACTTCCTGGCATTTGATATCAAAACTACACCAAAAAAAGCTTTCTTCCATCATATGACATTTCATTTGAAAACCGTTTCATTGCGTACTCAACTTCTTAGCATTTGATATTTAAACTACTCAAAAACATCACTTTCTTCCATCGTGTGATCCTTATGATATAAATATATATTTTTGTACATTTCAGTTGAAAACCGTTCGTCGGGTATACAACTTCCTGGCGTTTGATGCTAAGACTGCCCAGGAGTGGATCGACCGGATACACAGCTTTATATGAAGGCTTCCTTAGAAGAGAGTCACATCATTGCCTCACAGGAGCGAAGTAATCTTCGTTCTTATCAGTGGAAAAATAAATAAACTGGTATTTACGAATATGTCATAATATAACCACTTGAGGTGTTATTTAACATGGCTTCGAAAAGGATCGTAGATCTTTAATCATGTGTATGTAATTAACGCTAACATGTTTCGGTGTTGTGATGGTCTGGCGATGTACTTTGCCTGTCGGACAGAGAGGTTTTCTGCGTAATGTTGTGAAGGTCACCGTAGCGATGCACCACGACGGTTGGATGGAAAAGTTTGTGTGGCACAGTGTTGTGATGGACCAAGGACAAACATGGTCGCGGAATTAGGTTGTGAGTGATGACGACGAAGGTGTGGACGACCTTGACAAAGGTCACCTTGACCACGTTTAGGCTAGACACTACAACATATAATTACCTCACTGATGATACACAATACAGGCAATTTGTTAACGTCAATCAAATTTGAAAATATTTTGCATCTAATTCAAATAATTTTGCTGATGATTGGTGTTAAATTTGTTTTCATTAAATCAAGAATTTTTAAAAAAAATTAGCTTTGAAATTATAAATTTGACCATTTCTAAATAGAACTCCAATTTTTAATGCAATGTTTTTGCACATGGAACAAACATTGCCTGTGTGGTGCTGTGTGTCTTGCTGTGTTTTTGTTCCAAATCTGACTGATGGATAGAGAATGGAGGGCTATACCTCACCTAGAACTGTATGTATGGCGTGTGAGTGGCCGTGAAAAGCAGGTTGTATGGTTGTGTGTATGGGTGGCTCAGTGTATGGATATGTATGGTAAACAAGGGCTACTTGTAATCTGACTGTTTTTTACAGTGGGATCAAATGTTTATAACTTGCACAACATCATACTATTTATTATTTTACTACATACATTAATGTCGCATTTTTGCGTCAATTTTATGTAATTATAATCATAATTAGTTAACATTTTCTCTGTGTAGTTAATTATGTATGTATAAATAATGTATCAGTTCGATAAGGCAGTGTGATTATTTTTAAATCATTGTAAAAGAAACCAGTTTTATTGTAGATATTTTGTGTATATGTGTATTAGCTCTCAATTCACTCACCTTTGTAAATAGCCATAGAGTTATGTCCCCTGGTATAGAGTTATCTACCTTTCTCAAACGGAATTTTTTTTTCTGACCTCTGTACATACATGTGTATACAGTTTTACTGAAGTTCTATACCGCAGTATAACTTCTAATTTGTACAAATCTGATGCAACAGTAGTTAATCCTGTAATGTGTGTATCAAATTGATTTAAAAATTTAATAGCTAGATGTAAATGTTGTGTACACCCTGAGAAAATATTCTCAGTTTTAGTATTATTACACAGGGTCGCATGTGGATTGACAAAAAAAGAATGCCAATCCATCTTTTTTTAATCATTATTACACAAAGCTGAAAAATTTTTATGCAGTATTTTTATTATTTCTTTTTAATATTATTCTTGGTACCGTATCTGCAGTTTATGAAATCTTGTTTGATTAATATGCAAATTCAGGCCCCTTTCGCGTATCAGGTTCTTTTGAACCTGAAAGAAAGTGACATGTGCAGATCTGAACAGAGGCTGACCACAGGAATATTAGGCCTGATCGGAACTAAAATGCTGATTGTCGCTAGTTTACGTTATTTCTTTGTCAAACAAGGTCAAGCTACATTTATATTTTGAAATGTGTTATAGAATTTATTGAACATGTGAAAGAAGGACATGTTATTATTGATATATCATTACTTATTCTCCCAGACTGTGCATTTTTTTAGTTCTGCCAATAATTCGGTCGAAGTGCGTTCTGTTGTGGAATTTTTCTGCGCCACCTGTGTCGTTTCAACCACAATACATGAATGCGACCCTAATGAATTCATGGCCCTGGAATGTTACCAGAAGGATAGCTTTAACTCATTCACCCCTGAAATTTCATGATGCACTATTCCAACCTTTGAATGGGAAGGGTTCAAATATGTGAATGAGTTAATATTTTTTATTTCGTCGAGACTAGGATTCTGATGAAGTCACACCACGTATGCTTGCTGATAAATAACACCTAACACTGACCACTAATCCTATTTTAACAAGACTCTTTTTCACTCAGCGATTCCTTTTAAATGTTATGTGTTGTCTTTGATACATTTTAATGAGATTTTGAAACATTTTTTTATTGATTTTATGGGCATATGAAACGGTCCATATGACACCCGTACTGCTGTATTGCAATAATTAGAAATAATAATTAATTAGTATAGTGTCTTTACCTAACGTCAACAATTATTGTGTTTAGTTATCATTAACCCATAGGGATACGATATCACATTTATTTATTCACGTCTCTAGTCATGATAGGTAGCTCCTATTTCATAACAACATAACACGGAAGAATTTCGTTGGGTCTGTGTTATTGCTGGGGATCAATAAAAAACACATGGTTTGGGTAAACATACAATTACTTATACAGGAAGTTATTACATGTACCAAGAGGGGGGTGGATTTTTTTTTTATATTGTTCGATTTGTTCTTGCTAAGGATGAAGAATTAGTCACATGATCTAGGGTACACTATGATTTACGAATATCGAAAGACCAAGAAGAGGCTGGATTCTTTTGTTACATAAACTTGTCACACAAACAAATCTTTAACCCTTTCATCCCTATGTGACTTTAGTGGATTCTACCATGCATTTTCTATGATGAGTCTATTATGGTCTACAGTGGATTAGGGATAATAAATTGCATGATATTTCGAAAATGGTTCCAAAACATCGTTACGTATTTTAATGGAGGATTTGCATTTCTGTTTAAAACCGATAAATAACTAGATTGAGGTAACGACAAAATCCTTGTTTTTGGTTTGTTTACAAATAGATAGTAGAAGACAATAGCAGTTACCCTCAACAACGAACATGACCCTTAGATATAACAACAGGCCATAGATTCTTAGTGTCCAGTGTTGATTTGACTATAATGACAATAGGAAGCATTTCATAACATAGGTTCTGCAAATAAATGAATAGGGGGAAGTGTATTCACATTATTGGCAGATTTTCTCTGCAACAGAAAGTATTTCGTAAGATAGGTACTGCAAATATATACTGATAGTAGGGAGTGAATCCAAGTCATTAACAGGTTTTTAATATTTGCAGATTTTATCTCGATGTCATTTTTAATGTCCATGACATAATTTCGACCAAAGAAGTTTGATTCTGTGTTGACAAACAGATAATTTCGTAAAATTTTCTTTTGGAATATTTTAGCACTTTCTGGTGTTGTAATGTGTTTTGTTTCTTTTTATATTGTATTTTATGTGCTTGTAGAGATTGATTGAAATCTTGGTAGCCTGTATTGATTAATCAACTTGTTCACCCCTGAAGACACATTTGAGCTCTTCCAATTCAATGGTTGGAATAGTTCATTACGAACTTTCAGGGGTTAGTGAGTTGATGTTTACCACAAAATGAAATGCATATGAACGCCATAGCAAGTCTGCTGATTTGTAAATACTAATGATTGATATTTTGGTGGATGTTCAATTTTCTGTGAACATATGAGATCATTTATTAATCTATCATAAGTGAACTTGTTAATTTTTTTGCCGAAAATATTTCAAGTCATTATACTAAAAATGAATTACCGCAGAAGAAAGAAATGTCAGTGAATGGACTACATGTTGTTATTTAGGGCATAAAGAATCATTGCTGGAGAAATAAATGACAAGATATAGTTTGGAGTGATTACAAATAAGTACAAGAGAAAATAAACAACAAACTGTTGTTTTGTGCCGTATTGAAATTTACCAAGAGAAAAAAGCATGTTGTCGTTTGGGAAGGCCTTTTATTTAAGTTATCCTGCAGGAGATAATTTCAGTGTTTATATATATAAATGTCTATATATTAACTCATTCACCCCTGAAACTTCATAATAGACTACTCCAACCTTTGAACTGGAAGAGTTCAAATGTGTCTCCAGGGGTGAATGAGTAATGATGCCTAGGGGCACTATTACCATCCCGTGATCACCACAGCAACATTTTGCATTTCATATTTAAACCATGAACTGTTGGTCGGTTTCAGAACACTTAATGACTGCAATAAGAAATTGATGTTTGATATACAATTATTAGTATTTTTGTTAATGTCCTGTGTCAGTCAACATGTACACACTTGGATTGTAACAGTCTCTCTAGATATTTACAGCATGATCGCTGTAACTTTGGGAGACAAGGGCATGTCACAGATCCCCACCCCCATGTTCCTTATTTGTGAAAAAGTATGTATCATATATATATACAGACCATTGGGTGATGTTTTGGCCTGTGTCCCATTTGCTTTGGCTGGGACATGGGGGGTGTGGCATGTGGTTTGGGGTCTGTGCCACGCCCATGTAGATTAACCTGACCACCAAGGTGTGGTGGGCTGATCATTAAGATTTTACCTGTAGATATCTCATTACATATTTATGTGGTGTATACATTGTGTAGGACATCTGTACAGATGCTATCTAACATGACATTCAGCTTTATTGTACATACGCCATGACCATGTCTATATATTTACACACCATAGCTGGCTCAAACCTCGCTACTTTCGGGACAGCTGTTTTCTACTTGTCGGTTATGCTTTTTGAAGTTTTCATGTATGAGCTATGCATTTATATCTGCTACTTTTGTTGTGATAAAACCCATCTTTTTCTACCATTGTTTGGCTTTGAAGCGGACACCATGTTATATGTAGTTCTATATTTACTGCCGTTGAACACTGTCCAGGCAGGGGAACCTCGTCAATCGTACTCCTTTAACCTAAAGAATCTCCTGATTTCTAGAATGTGTAAGCTCTTGTCAAAGAAATCTGGATTTTTGTGTCTTTTTCAGAGAAGTTCATGCAAAGGGTGTGTCTGTCTGTCTCTCTGTCCTTCATTTTGGGGTTAAGTCAAGTCCAGAGTTCAGAATCAGTCATCAGAGAATTAAACTTTCTCTATTTTCACTGCAAACTTCAGGTTTTCACTCCTAGCCATTTCGTTGCCAATTCATATATACATTCTGTGAGGTTATTCATGTTGGCCAGTAATGTCTAGTGATAATCTGCAGGATTTTTTTGTGTAAGACGTTAAATACTGTTCATGTTTTGTGGATGTTTGAATTTTTAACCAAAACGATAGTCATATTTTGATTAAAATCTGTAAATTAAAATTGTTGAAGAATTATTTAACATATTCTCAGTGATATTCAAATCTAGATTCCTAAGGTGTAGCAATATCTGATACCAGTCAATTTAATTTTGAAAACAAAGAAGTACTCATTCACCCCTGAAATTTCATAATAAACTATTCCAACCTTTGAATTGGAAGAATTAAAATGTGTCTTCAGGGGTGAATGAGTTTAGCCTTTCGCTATTTAATGCATTATATATTACTGACCCCATAACTTATACTTACTAATATATTAACCATGGCTATAGAGAATTTATTGGGGACATTCGGGAAACTAATATCTTTTAATGAACAAAGTTTACATGTCACTTGCCTGTTTCTGTATGCTGGACGTCAAAATTGGAAATGAAATCTTGAAATTAGACGTATCGAGATATCTGGAATAAGATTCATCAGTTTTGTATGAATAATGAAGGCTAGTTTGTTTTGAACACAAACAGGAATTGAAAACTCATTTTGCAAGCTTTTGGAAACATGTATTTTGTTTGTCAAGCAAAGAGTATAAACGACCATCGTTTTGTTGTTTTCAGCGGTTCAGAATCAACACAATGATCATTTACACTCTTCACTTGACAAAACAAACACATTTTCAAATTGTCGCAAAATAAGTTTTAAATTCCTGTTTGTCTCGAAAGAATCTTAGCCTTTATCAAGTCATCTGTAAAACAGGAAACATCGGAAATCTTCGTCTCATTTAATACAAATTCATTCTGCAAACATTCAGTCCTCCTGCTTAAATGCTGATTATTTACAATAGAGTTCTGCCATTTCAACTGAAGGGTCTTCAATGGAAGAAATAATTTATCAGGCTGTGTGGTGTACTAGTAACTATATTCTCCCATGTGTATGTGCGTGTGGTGTCGGAGAGGTTCAGGCAGCGTTCAATGCCAATCTTTAACCCTTTCGCCCCTATGTAACTAAAATAAACTCTACCATGCATTGATCTGGATAAGTCCATTAGGATCTACAGTGCAAAAACGGTTCATAACCAGCTTGGCTGGTTGTTCTAGTTACATGCAAAAGGTTATTACCTCGCTAATTTTATTTTTGACTTCTTCAAAAATTTTCATTTTTATTTGTTTTATTATTTTTTTTTTTTTTTTTGCTTTTATTTGAATTATTGGACTTGATTGAATAAAATTACAAGAACACATGGTAAAGCAATTTCTGCAATGTCTTTCAATGAAAAAAATTCTTTACGAACACAAGGACAGGTGTCTTTGCTTCTAGGAGGAGTGAGAGAGGGGGCTAAGATATAGATGATGATGATGTGGGAAGAATCTAATTAGTGCCACGCTCCTGTATTTAGGGTGTTACCGAGGATATGGGGTGGGGAAAAGAGCTGAGTTACAGGTGATGATGTGGGCAGAATATCATTAATGCCACACTCCTGTATTCAGGGTATTCCCGAGGATAGGGCCCAGGGGAAAAGAGCTGAGTTACAGGTGATGATGTGGGCAGAATATCATTGATGCCACGCTCCTGTATTTAGGGTGTTCCCTATGATAGGGGAGGGGGGGAATGAGCTGGTAAGAAATTCATTGATGCCACGTTCCTGTATTTAGGGTGGGGAGAAGGGAAATTAGCTTAGCTACAAATGATGTGAAGAGAATACAACACTCCCTCTGATAGATCTACACAGTTGGCTTTCTAACTGAAACATTTTCTATGCATTTTACAATACTGGAGTGTACATACTGAACTTAATCATCAACTGCTTAACCTGCCTTCTGCTTTCATACTCACATTAAGCCATGTCTCAAATGTTGATAGGATGGGCATTCATACATAGGATGTGTCAGGTGTGGTGTGGGGCATTGTACATATGTGTCTGTTTGCACATGTACTAATAGGCTCATGTGTATCGTGTATACAGGTACATAGCTGTACATACATGTGGTTACCTGTATTGTTCATACCTGCATAACATACAGGAATAAGGTATATGTACCTTTAGATTTACATGTGTACCTGGAGTGTTATTCTTTACATGTGTACGAGTGTAATGAAATATACACATGTATACCTGTGAATTGTACATATTCATGTGTGTAGTGTATAATGTACATGCTTACCTATAGTCTACATCTATGCTCGCATGTACTTGTATAATGGGCATATGCAAATGTGTGTCCATGAATTGCACATTTACACATGTGTACATGTATTATGCACGTGTGATGCTGTAAAATTTACAGTTACACATGCATACCTGTATGATGTACATGTGCCTTCATTGCATATTGTTCAAATACACACATGTATAAAAAGGATGCATATACTGTTATATGTGTACGTGTATACTAGATACCTGTATAAAGGGCATATGTGTACCTGTATACCACACATGTACCTGTATACCACACATGTACCTGTACATTTACATCCACATATGTGTACCTGGTACACATGTACCTGTGTATCAAACATCTGTACACATATGTAGTTACACATTGACATATGTATAATGTTCCCTGCCTACATATAACATGTGTTGTGAAATGTTTGTGTTTATAATTAAATTCATATATGTTTTAGGTGTTCATTACCTTCTGCAAATAATTTTTGTTGACTCTGTGCAATAAAAGACATGACTTTTGAGAAAAGAAATGTTTTGAGTATTATGTTGAGTTACTTCAGTAGATGCAGGAGAGAGCATCTCATTAGGGGTAAATGATGAATTGATCATGTTGCAGCTTCACAGTAAATATCGTAATGTCACACAGCGTTCTGGCTACGACCTATCGACGATTGGGATAGTTTATCTCTTGATGACAACGACAATGATGAAAGTGAGCTTCTGTTCCTGAAATTGACTTGGAAATTTTACATAGAGAAATAAAGAGATGGTCACGTGTCCAATCCTCAGACATTTATTTTGCAAAATATTTTGGCAGAGGTCGAAATGTTTGTATCATGGTTTGATAACAGTAACGAAGTAATAAATTAATGGTTTTAGAGCCATACAGTTTCTATTTCCACACTCATTTATAAACAATGCGCCGCCCCGTCACAAACCCTACCACCCGACACTTGATCGACATTTCGAACCTGCGGAATGCTACCTGCAACGGACACCCCCAGTTTGATTAAAAAGCTGCACGGCCAAATTTTGATAATGAGGAAGAATAGTAAAGCAATGACGGTCCTACGTCGATGTAAAACAGTCCTGTCAACGACGAGCGTGTAGGGAATAATATTATAGATTGTTACGGCTAAAGAATTTACGCTATGGCAGGAATGCCTTTTGTGCCTGCACGTGAACTGACGTTGTTTCCGGTCAGTGTATATTACAGGGCGATCGATCGATCTGGGATAGCGTTTTAATTTAAATACTTCCATAGCTAGATAATGTTATTCAGAGACACACATATCAACATACCATTTCTCCTGGTATCTAGTTATTGATAATTTATATACACAAATGTGTATACTACAACGTAGAATATGGCATGGGGCCCAGGTCAACACCAGCGAGACTGCGCGCGGCTGGATTGCAGCATGTTATCAAAACATGTAGATTCCTTTTGAAAAATACATTTACATAGAAAATAGAGTACAGCGTATTTGTGGTTACGGCATTAGGTTTACGATCCGCTTCTAAGGAAAGAAAACAGTTTTCTCATTAGATTAGGTTGTTTGTGTAGTTCCATGCAAAGGACGAACTTTCACATTGAGACCACCTAGATATATCCCCCACCAGTCCTGTTTAACACCCAAGCAGAACAGCTAACATTTTTTTCGGTATGGCGTCACCTCGTTTAAATAATAAACTCAATGTGTACATGTACGTGTTTATTGATTTATAATGACATTTCTGACTGTAAAGTTTCATTTCCCTCATCCTAAATAGTTCTGAAATGTTTCTTCAGCTTAAGACATTGAATCCTTCTGTTGGTTAAATGGTTAAAAACGTCACGGCGGATAAGTTCCGACACGCTGAAATATTGCAATCTAATGAGGCCATTGAGCTGTTAATGAATTCTGTGAAGTCAGATGAATTCGTGGGGCCCGATTTTCGTGATTATCCGACAAACTATAAGTTTGTGGGTATGTTTTCATGGATAACGAGTACCAACTCAATCAGAAAATTGCTTTATCACTACGAATTCCTGAATGAAGATTACACACGAAATAAAAAAAAACACACTAAAATGAATGATTTTAAAGTACGTAACCACCTAATTCTGTTCGGGAAGGATTTGATATAAACTGACAGAGATTTGATATATCATGCTTGCGTTAAACGACGTTGACGGTATCTTTATTTATCCTCTGCGAGTTTCTATAAATACTTACCAGAATTTGCATTCCCGCAGTTTGATCGGCGTCATATTGGAACTTATCCTTCCGCCTCGAATATGCTAATTATATTACTTGTATAACTTTATAACTATCTTTACAAGCAACTATTTTGGCAAACGTTAGGTTGTCCGGGAATCTCGTTTGCAATGTTGATGCTTGGGTTGACATGATTTGATTTTTGTCACGGAGGTATTCGTGTAGTTCAGAATATAATGCTAAAACATGTCATATCAACAAAAACTTTGAACTTCGAACATAAAAGTTATCTCAAGGAAGCATTTTCAGTAAGGAAGCAGTGTATGAAGTTTGAGTGTGATCGGCAATCTCGGACTATCGTGCGGAAACCGGTTTCTGTTCATAGTAACAGTGGCCTCGACCTTTAACCCTTATACCTGAAAAGCAATCACAAACAAGCACTTTCCGTAAAGCTGTTATGTATTGTAGGCTTACAGGAACTCGAGATAATACTACGTGTGACCTTGATCTTTAACCATTGGCCCCGAAAAAAAACAACCCCACGAAAGCCCTCTCAGTGAGAAAGCACCGTATTCTTGTCTTTCATGAACTCAAGTAAAGTTTGTGCGGAAACGAAGGTGAGAGTGGTTGGATGGACGACCGTGATTGCAATGTTTTCTTCGATCTCGATCGGGGGGAAATAATTGTTTAAATATACATCAATGTAATTTTTTTCAAGTTACCATGGCAACTGATGATAAACACGAAAGGCTAGACAATTTCCATTGTATTTTTAAGAGTTTAAAAGAAAACATATAAAGAGAGTTGTGCTTTTAAAATATGTATCACGTCATTAATTTTGACATCAATAATTGATCTCCTGCACTCAAATCAATACTTAGGACGTCTATCTCTTCGTTTCTCTTCTTACTCTTTGTTTTTAACGGTGTCTCTATTATGTACCCGTTTTCATATGACCCCTGCCATAATGACAACATAAATAAATTGGCAGCTACACTCAGGAGTCCCTTGTTGTATATCTATTTCAAGGACGGAATTGTATGACAAATCAATGTGGTGACTAATAATTTGTCACACGACATCTTGTTGTGAAGCGACAAGACCTATCACATACCCAAAACCGCTCACTAGGAACGCTTGTATTCAACACTGGGGATCCCCGCTCGCTGTAAACACGCGTGGCTACACCATCGTGCGACAGGTGCTCGGAAGTTATCTAAAATAGCGTATTGAAGAGAAGAGAAAGAATGTAGATATAAAAGAATTCTTCCAATAGCTTCAAATAAAGTCTGAAGTGCTATATGTATACTATATTCGTGACTTGTCCTAGATTTTGTTTTGTCATATCTAAATATAATGTGTGTATGTAATGTTCTTTTTTTAAACAGTGGGGCTAATGAAAGAATCGTTCAATCTACATTTTAAGTCATTCCTTATTCAAATATAACTATAACACTTCGATTTTGAGGACAACTCGTACATATTTTACACCTTTGTGTACATACGCTTCACTGGTTATTTGTCTGATGAAGGTGACAGTGTACATATCGTACTAGTCATCGAAAGGTCAAATAGAAAATCTTATTGGTCGTGTAAAAATAATTTTCATAATCCATACTTACCAACCCGAAGAAAATGTTTAGAAATAACTGTAATACTAAATCAATACTTTCACAAAGAGCGGCCCAGATACAAACAAGATCTACCCTAAACCCGAGGGGCGATCGATCCTTTGCTTTTCAGCAAAACAATATTCAAACGCTATGACATGCTCTAGATCTCACAGCCGAGCATTGCAGCGATATGTTAGAATTGGAAATGTCAACGAAGACAACCATTTAACGTCTTTTAACTTTCATATTTATATGCGTGTTCTTGCTTCGTATTTCTAGCGTCTGTTTGACGTCGCAATATCAATTGTGGTTTGTTCTGTCGGCTATAAATCCCTGAAACTGGCTGTATTGGTTTGGTTTAATTTTGTAAAGCGTCCTATTTACAGCTAAGGTCATTTAGGGACGTGCCTCCATATGTGTAGCATACGCGTGTCAGTGTGTAGTAGACAGGGTATGTTAGTGTACCTAATCTGTTAACTGGAAGTCTAGTTTACAAAAAATAACAGCTTAAAATAAATGATGTGTTTTGTCAAAAGTTGTAAATTTGCAACGTTTATAAAGTTTATTAAAGTA
>JAULCA010429440.1:0-11531 GCA_032360845.1 Crassadoma gigantea
AGATTTTGATGAAACCTCTTTGCAGAGCTCCCGACGTTTCTTTACAAAATCTGAGCAAGTATCTTTGTTGCAATTATTATATAAGTAGCTTATTTGTTCACGAGGCGGTATTCCGCTTGAACTTTCATCAATTGAATACGGCCCTTTACTTTTCTACCCTTCATCTGTTATCCGCTCTATTCATTAATAACTTGATTGGGGACAAACATGTAATGGTCATTGTTTGAATAAAGCGACTTTAGTAATGTTTTTAAAAGTGTAGTGAAATGGGCACAAAAACCGAATTTTGAATGTGCTTTAAAATTGATCAAACTTTGATACAATGTGATCAAAGGAGAAATAGCAATGATGACAAAAAGAATAACCAGGTTACTTGAATGTTAGGCGTTTTTCGCTTCTTTGACGGCTTTCGTTATGCAAATCTAAGTCAAGCTGGAATAATTTAACGTCCAAAAAATGACAAAGAAAATGAAGGAAAACGTTAGATAAATTGAAAGTATATATGTAAATGACCAGCAATCTAAAAGACGACGTAATTTTGTTTTTCTTAAATATCAGACGCTTACATAGCAGATGGTTGATGGTTATCAGAAAACGCTATTTTAGTATACTTTAATATAAACGAAATATTTGTAAATGTAAGAGATAAATATGTATAGATATTAATTTCAGTTCTAGTTTGAGGCACACCTTGATTAGTGTACAAATATAATACACTGACTAATCTATGGATTCCTTTCCATTATCAGGTACACTCACTCCTAAAATACAATGAACTGCATATGCATGGACGCTAAAACTATTTCCACCTAACGCCAATAACATGTACTGACGATATAATGCTATTTCTCCTACGCAAGTTTATTGTCCTTTATTGTAACTGTGATAATTAAAAAATGATTAAGTGATAGTTATTTAAGTCTTATTTGTATTAATTTGCTATGTTTTATATACATACCAATATCGACACATTCATTTTAACGTAGTTGCATGACGCCCACGTGACACGTAGAACTTTCTGTAAACCGTACTGATAATTATTAACATAATAAAGATGGTATCTTATAAATTAAATACGATGTCTCACTTAATTAAAGATATTTTTATAAATATATAACATACCTTGTGTAATTGATTTTTATATAAGGTATGCTAACTTTTCGAGATAATGTACTTATACAATCATTGCGATATCTCATACAAAAATGCACTGTCTTATAAGAATGTAATTTACATGCCGAAGTTGATTCTGTACGCCCACGTTTATCCTCTTAAAAGCACGATTTTCGCAAGAAGCGTTATGCTGATAAAAGCATGAGTGGTCAAGCGTCAATGGTTGGTTGGAAGTTTATTCTGGTAACCTCAAATGTCTTCCCTAGCCGTCTCTAGCTGTGTCTAGCCTCTTCCCTAGCTGTCTCTAACCTCTTCCCTAGCTGTCTCTAACCTCTTCCCTAGCTGTCTCTAACCTCTTCCTTAGCTGTGTCTAGCCTCTTCCCTAGCTGTCTCTAGCCTCTTCCCTAGCTGTGTCTAGCTGTGTCTAGCTGTCTCTAACCTCTTCCCTAGCTGTGTCTAGCTGTCTCTAGCCTCTTCCCTAGCTTTGTCTAGCTGTGTCTAGCCCCTTCCCTAGCTGTCTCTAGCCTCTTCCCTAGCTTTGTCTAGCTGTGTCTAGCCTCTTCCCTAGCTGTGTCTAGCCCCTTCCCTAGCTGTGTCTAGCCTCTTCCCTAGCTGTGTCTAGCTGTGTCTAGCCTCTTCCTTAGCTATGTCTAGCTGTGTCTAGCCCCTTCCCTAGCTGTGTCGTGCTGTGTCGTGCTGTGTCTAGCCTCTTCCTTAGCTGTGTCTAGCATCTTCCCTAGCTGTCTCTAGCCTCTTCCCTAGCTGTCTCTAGCCTCTTCCCTAGCTGTGTCTACCTCCCTTCCCTAGCTGTGTCATGATTAATTAACATGGTAAAGCTGGTCAGTTAAGACTTAATATCATATCCATGTAATCCCCGATTCACTTAGCTACTTCCTAAGTATACTTACCCATCTGTACATATACGACCAAACCTTAATAGATTGAAAAAGCCCAGTTAAGCATTCGTCTGGTTTAAACTCTCTTAGATGTACTTCTGCGGGCTACATTTGATCAAATACCACAAATTCCTATCACTGACTGTGTCAAACAACAAATGCAAAAGAATAACGAAATGTCCTTAAAACCACAATTCTAACTCAAAATTAATAAATATATGGCAAAATTTACACGGAGACCATTGGAAATTAGTGAACAGATGGTAAGGCCTTGCATTCCGGAAAGGTACGCGTCTTCTACTTCATCGAAGACAAACGAAATGTAGACCTAGTTAAACCCCAAGAAATGTCACGTCCTCACATCGAGATCTCGGGTAGTGACAACAAACTCACAAGACACTCAAAGGAACATAATCATAAACCTTCACATCACAAAAAAGAAATGTAATCTTTTCCTAAATTTGTCGATAGTCTTTAACCAACCTGCATCAAAATTTATGTTGTAAATTTGTCTGTCAGTAGTAGACATCACTGATCACGGAAGTCTTGATATTCGGAGCAACCTCTGGAGTATCGAATCGACTGTAATATTGAACACCTTTGGTAATGGAAGCAGGGATGTTAATATAAAGAAAAGCAAAGTTAACGATTGAAGACTTAGTCTAACGCTTCAACGATAACCCGTTATCTTGTGCTTATCAGTACACCTTTTGCTTATGTTATCTCAGGTTTCCTTTTTATTTGAAAACGTGAAATTGATTATTTACCTATATTTAAATGGTATGTGTAGTCGACAAATCAAAATACATGTACATTTACGAAACTATTCATGTTGATACCATACATGTTTCTCTCGCATGTTAGATACATGTACTATCGATATTTCACACGTGCATTGCACTCGTGATAAACATAAACATTATGCTATACTTGTGCAATTTATGTATAATATTCAACAGAAAAAGAAACAAATATTCATTGTTATGTATAAGGTAAGTCGTTTTTCTGTATAAGGCAAGAAAATCTCTAGATGTGTCATTAAACAGAACGTGCTTCAATTCCATCCCGTGATACATGTACATTGTAAATGTTTACTCCACAGGGAAACATGACAATTTATTATACATGTCGATAGGAACGGAGAGAGCACACCAGGTTGTATGACACCAGTTGATATCTGTTTTGCTAGGTAATGCATCCGAGGCAAAGTGGGATATTTTACAAAACCACCGATAATAAAACGTATTTTATTTCCATGTTTTAAAAGTAGTTAAGATCATGTTAAATTTTCATTTTTGGCCCATAGCGTCACCGGTGAGTCCTTGAAGGACGCAACAGCTGAATGTTGCAGTGTAATTATTTTTGGCATTCTTTATCTATTTCCAAATTATAAAGGTATAGTCAAGTATGCGTGTGTTACGTTCATCTTGTAATTTAAATGCATTATCTATCATCTCTTTTAAGAACAGCAAAAATTATATATGCTTTATAAAAAAGGCATGTTGGATCTGGTTTTGAATCAAATAAACAAATGTAATTAGAAAACTGTAAAACGTATTCATGCAAATCCATAAAAGATCTAGATTTTAAATATATTTGGTGAGGTTTTCGTTGGTTTTTTAAAACAGAATTTGATTCTGTAAATCATATTGGCAGGTGTATGACATTCTTTATTGCCTTAATATTGAAGTGGAGATAAGATTAATGTACTGCCACAAAAAAAGTCAAGATTGAAATTCTGTTTTGACGTTGTGATAGGATAATGCCCTGCTATTTAGCAAGAGTGTGTCAAATTGATGTTTAATATACATGATATGAGCCTTAAGTGTTTGTCTATTTCAAAGAGTCAAGAGATAAACGATCATTTTCAAATCACTTAATAAAGTAATATTAATTTACTTTAGATCGAATAGATAACTTTAAAACCTTAGCTATAAGAAATATGACAGGCAGAGCGAAATTATTTGTATTAAAAGCGATGTTTTGAAGCTAAGTACATATACCGGTCAAGTCGAGAGCGTAATATAGATACTTGTTTGTTCTCCTCTGGTATACGATACGTGTCGGAGTGGTGTAACCGTCACCTGTATTACTGCTCACTGAAACATTTAACTAAGGCTGGCGGTGTTACAAATCGCGATAAAACATATGCAATTGGTTTTATATGTATGGCAATATATATGTATAACACTCGAGACAATTCGAATCACTTTTCACTGTGCTGGATGTCTACGCCGAGTGATGGATACAGGACCTCGGATTTAAGAATTGGATATTTTACACGCTGAATTGTGTTAAAATATAGGCAATTTCACTTTGATCATACTGCTAACCAAGCAATAAGTTATCTTAACTTTTGGCCGTCTCATTACTATTCTAGTTATTCATATAACAGATGAGAGTTATTTACGAAAGGAAATGAACATGCGTCAAACTCGTTAACTAAATGCCAGGCAATTAATTTTATTAGCTAATTGAAAATCTGTTCTACAAATAGCAAATATTTGTCATGTTTGTTTTTGTCTCGACCCACCTCACCAATTGGCATTTCGATACGGTTGATAGTGTTGTATTTTAAATTAAATTCGTACTTTTAGATGTTCATACGAGAGGAAAAATAATGGAGGCACAGTTATAAATCTACTTTGACGTCATGGGTCGATGGGAATATAAGTCATCCTCAACAACTTGTAGTTCATATAAGGCACGGCAGGAGAAGGATGTGACTAATCGACTTTCTCCTACAAATATTGACTGAGGCAAGGGAACCAATTTTATGTGAGCACAGACTTGGAGACAGGAAGCATCACGTATTGATTTCACCCAAGAACAAAATACTACTACCTGTTTATGACATTGGACAATCCGTCCAGGAATTCCGGCGGCTGCATACTTAAAGGACACTTAATCGATGGGATTAGAGGCGGTGAATACACTTACATGTTCAGCTTCAGTGGAATTCTAAAACTTAGCGGCTTAATTCCCCCCAACGACCGTGTGAAATGAACAAGCCATTTTAGTAAAAGTACGTTTTGTTTCAGGAAGAACTGAAAACTGTGGTGTTTTGTGAAGCTATAGTGATGTGAAAAATATTGAATTGTTTTGTGGATTATTTGAAAATTTATACATATAAGAAACTGTTCTGGCTAAGACCTTGCTATTTTTGCTCCGGATTTCGTTGTTATTCTTATTTGTGAGAGTTGTGGATTTTCTTGGTAACTATGGATATAAGACCAGCAACTCGATCTGTCTCGACTTCAAACCTCCCACCAAAGATGGTAGACAAAGCAAAAACTGCACCTCTGCTCAAGTCAAACAGTTCTTACCTGCTGAAGAGGCAGATAAGCACCATTTCTGAGAAACAAAAGGATGTACCAGTTTTCTCCGAGAGATCTGGTCCATCGTTTGTAGGATTATTGGCTTCCAAACGTTTAGCAAAACGGCTGACGTCCCGAATTCTCGCTGGTCGTACAAGGAGCCTTCTTAATTCGCGCATGTCCGGCCTAACTATCCAAAAGGAGCCTTCGTACCGCATGGAACCAAGAGAATCACTAAAATTTAATTCCTCCCAGGTCGAGAAGATCGCAAACATGGTGCTAGAAGATCGACTTTCCGAACTGAAATACAACCCGCGTCTATGTTCAAATATCAGTCGCCTTATTACAGAAGAAATCAAGGATCGAGTGAAGACATTAAAGTTTGACAGGTACAAGATAATAGTGATTGTTTTTATAGGCGAAAACAAGGACCAGGGTGTTCAGATCTCCAGTCGGTGCGCGTGGGATGACAAAGTCGACAACTTTGCCACTTGTACTTACAAAACCAGCGCCATTTACGCCACGGCGACAGTATACGGTGTCTACAATGAATAGTGACGTCATTGTGTAATACGCTCATTTACTCCGTAAATTCAATCTGTGATAAGGTAATGTGCGGGAAGATATCCTTTATACGTTCACAGATTCTGTAAACGAGGGTATCAACACTCTGGTTCAACAATCTGTATACATTACAGCCTACAGACACTATGAATGTTGGCACTTCACATGTACTTTTGTGTTGTTAATTTCCACCTCAATGTTGTAATTAAGTAAGGCATTTACAATGATCAGTTAATCTAAGGACTTTGTAGACGTATTTTAGCATCGATCAAGATTTTAATATGACCTAAAAACATAATAAACCGTCCATCGTCCATTTGAAGGAAATTCCGTCATGCTTTTTTGTTATTATTTGCAAAATGCTACTTTCATATTCATATTAATTTGACGCAATATCGTATCAATCTTAACATAAAGAATTTTTCTTATCTTTTCATTTATTAATATTACTACATGTAATTCATTAGCCTTATGTATGCATAAAATAACGAAAGCCAATTGCAACCATACATGTATCACTATAGTATGGAGCAATGAGAATGTATTTCATAGCATAAGTGCCGTGGTAAACTTAAATTGAATTTAAGAGCAATTAGATACAGATCTTCTTTTGATTTCACGATCAAATAGCCCTTCTTTACTTTTTGCATATTTGGCACTTACCCAATCGGGCTATATTCAAAAGAAACTTTACCACCTTTTCAACTTCATCCGATACATTGTATTTAAAAGTGAGTATTTTTTTGGTATTTTACGGTAAGTTAAGACAAAGTGGCGGAATGATGTATAGCGGTTTTGAAACATTTTGAAACAGAAACATTAATCAATGTCAGAGTATTGTTGAAGTCTGTCAGAATTAATCACCTGTTTACACACGGGTAAAATTGTCTGTAAATAACAATGTAGAATGCTATTTACGTATAATAGTTATGCACTACTTCATATCAAGATTTTCCTTTTTTTAAATTGTGATGGATAAATTTCATGCCTTTGAACTTCGCCCAACAAATATTTATGAGTGTTCATATATAAAAGGATTTGTATAGCTCCGCACAACTTGAATTGGAGGTGATCCAAAAACGTAATGCTTTGCTTTTATCATGAAATGCATACTATTTATTAAGAGAGAGAGTCTCTGTATCAATATGTTTGATTATAAACTATTCAGAAATTCGTTGTATCTATCATGTCGGTAATGTGTGTTCCTATAACAGCATCACGCAATATTTGTGATAAACTCAGACCAAATACATCCTAAAAGAATAACAAATGAACCTGATTGATTTGGAGTTGTTCCTTGCACGGCAGTTGAATCACGCAACTTTTTCAGTTTGATTTTGATACAGCTCAACCTCGATACTCAGTAGGTTACGCTTACTTTCGTTCTCTTCATCCCTGGAATATATCATAGTGAAAATGAAGGCACGTGGGTAGCTATTTGATTGGTCTCAGTTTGAAAAAGATATGCTAGGCTGATACTCGTCCTTTGAAGATTTCAGGGGAGCGTACTCGATTTCAAAGCCAGTCAATTTTACCGTTACGCGACCGAACGATTCTTTTGTTGACATCAAAGTATCAAACTTGTCTTTCCGTTTCATCAACAAGGTGGTCGCTGTCAATGATATTATATATGACAGTAAATCATGTTCAATGTAGAAATGTTGTTCTTTTATGGTGATTTGTCTTTCAAGAGAAATAAAATGTTGGTACATTTAATGACAAAAATATACGTATGTGCAAAGTTATGTGTATGTATGCATGTACAAAAGTACAGTGTACGTCAGTATTGCACACTTGATAGAAATATATTTTGACTTGTATGCTACAGTTAATGATATGTATAAATACTGTATTAAAACCATCAGTAAAAATATTTCAATCTTTAATATGTAGTAGTGAACGCATGTTAATGTGTATGTACAAGGTAAATAAATCACATGAACACATGTCATATTTGTAATCATCTTATTCTGCGTGTGTATTACTTTTGGTGGAAATCTCTTTAACTTAAACATGATTCCTTAATTTGAATTTTTTGCCTTAGCATATGGTTTAAACGTTTCTTACTCTAATGCGTCAACGCACGTTTACCTGATAGTATTGCATGTCCATTCACAGTAGCGAAATATTATTTACAAGGGTCGGTTAACTCAACAAACTTCTCGTTATTAACGGTACATACTCGACCCTCGTTTGATATCTAATATCGGCCGACCATACCAGAACCTTGGTCCCCGTAATCATCTCTTTACACACACGACCGACTGTACAAAGGTAAACAGTGCGAGTAATTTTAGCCTCTGATAAGGCGGTTTGAAGTGTCTTTATAAACATTGACGAGTGATCGAAGTATCTCTCGAACATGTAGACAGGTGATATACAACTTGGTCCATTAGTATCCCCGTTTAAGGCCATTTTATGTTCTTAAAAGGACATCTCTAACAGCGTGTGCCTCGTATAAATGAGTTAGATAGGTTTTATTTTAATGTTGTTCTTATTACTTGTAGATTTGCTCGCCTGTTTAAATGACTTCTGAAGGGTGTGCTTGTCTTTGTGATCGCACTAAGTACCCCAGCCATCTCCCTTTGATGCCTTTTCAATTACGGTTATTAGTTGTTTGATATGTTACTAATGAGTGTAAAATGTAAATTACTGGAGTCAGAGTGATAAAACGTGCAGTTTCAGCTTGTTCCAGGTACGGTAATGACATACAATATCTTGTAGCTAACCACGTGAACTGAATATATTACGATCAAGCATAACCTTTTACACATGTTTCGTATAAACGATTATTACGACCTTTAGTCATCAAAATATATCGTTTTATTCAAGTCATGATAACTCTTTTTCATTTATATATATATATACTTTAACACTTAGTTAGTGTAACTCACCACCCAAGTATAAATGATGTCAAAGATATAACCGACCTAAATGACCCCAAACGTTTACCTGAAAAGCTCACCTGGTGACTTGAGTAGAACAACTTTCTTATTTGAAACGTTGATAATCTATAATTATTTGATGACAACGTCTCATATTTTTATATTTGCACTTAATCAAATAAGTAATGTCGTAAGTTATTCAGTCGAGTATACAGTAAATATCAGAATTTCATTACATTAGTAATATATTAATACGTATTTGCTGCCTTGGAATTTGACAACATGCTACAACATTTAAAATCCATGTACTCTCCCGTTTATGTCTAAGGCCCTCGAGTAGAAAAGAAAGAAATCAAATGGGAAGGTCAATAATGGCATCTCGGTGAGAAAATATAAATTTGAATAAGAATGACATCGTACGCGTGTTTGATTCGTTCTCATATTGAGTGTCAAGTGGACCTCTTATAAAACTGCTTCGTTAATAACATATGCAGTGTCGGAAAAAGTGTATTTCCTACTTATTGCGAAACATGCCGTTAATTTGTTTTCAGTATATTTTTTATACAGTATTTTACCTCTATTGCACAGTTGAAAAATTCATAGATTTTGTTTTCTCGTTTCAGCATGTTTGAATTTCTCCTGAACTTACAATTTCAAATTAATAATTTTCAATTGATGTTCCCAAAATTTATCGAATAGTCGATATTTCTAAAAACTTATAACTAGATATATCTACTTTATGCTCCTTGTAGCATTAAATCAGTATTGTATTTTGGTCGAAGTTGATTATTATGCTTTTTCATAAATTATGACCTAGAAGTAATTTATCATTTCAAAACTTGTAAATTAGTTCTAAATGTATTTTTCAGTTAAATATTCTATCAAAATGAGAAGTTCTTTTGAAACTATAAACACATCATAAATAACATAATAATATGTCAATAGATTAAAGTTTTGTTCATACGAATACATCATTACATACGGCCATAGTTTACATTATTGTGACATTCGAATTCACCACCATTCCAAAATGTTCCACAAAAGAAGCTGCATTAATATCACTAATGAAATTATTATCTTCCAATGGAGATAACTGTAATATAAAATTGCTGTTATAAATGTGTTATTAAACACAGGAAATAACTCTAGCAAAAACAAATATTCATAAATAATTATATCTCTTCTTCAATGTCCTATTTCATTGTGAGTACAGTAATGTAAATAGAATTGGTGTTGATGTTTACAATATGTTCAACCTTATACCAAAATATGTAAAGGGGTTCTTTGTGATATTGTTTAGTTAGAAATATAGCAAATATTAAAACTTAAATTGAGACTTAAATTAAATTTTGAATAATCAAACTAAAAAATATAAACGATTGATAAGAATAAAGGGCGCTGTGTATTAATTGATCAGCATGTACCTTGTACAATGATTTGCAGTGTACGTGGTCCAAGGCACGGGCTTTACCAATAACATACTACTGGTCATGTCGTTTGTTTATGTGATTTATAACCGGCAATCTTAATGGTTCCATGTGTATAATTTAATTAGCTAGTTCGTGTTGTCTTGTTTGTGTTTGTAATCAATGTGTATTCATCTATTTGATTACTAAGCATATTCCTGTGTCGTACTTCAGTGTCTTGTATATGTGTATTGAGATATCTATAATCTCAATTACACGGACAAGAACTCAGAGGTTTAAGTGGAGTATTGATATGTTTTCCTTAGACGGGGTCGTGCAAGCTTAAGAAACAGATGATCAGTGTTTAACGTGATTATAAAGCAAATACACCGTATATTGTCATACACAAAACCTAGTGTATCACATATGACAATCTAATAATAAAAATTCCCGTAGAAAAAATCATTATTTCAAGCACCTCGCTCACTTAAATGGGTCAAACGAAGCTTAAATAGTATGGTGACTAGACTAAATATTTCTTAGTAAAATATATATATTTATATATATACATTATAAATATACACTAAAGGGTTAGCACACTTACTCAAATTCATACCTCATTTAGACATGAAAGCTTGAGCACTAACCGAGAGGATACCAAAATAAAAGAAAATGTTAAATCATGCAGCATTTGTCATGATTATTCATTTCTTATTTACAAGTATGATGCAAAGTTGACATTTTCTCTTTAATCGACATAGATTTGTATGAGGCAATTCTGTACTTAAATAATTTCTAAGGAGATCAAATCTCAAATCAGTTATTTTTGTTTGTGTTAAATGTCAAAACGCAGAATCATCTGGTAGGACTGCTTTGATGTCAATTGCGATCAGCTCCACTTCTAATTTGACTACTTGGCCATGTTGGTTTTAGGGATTCAAAATGCACGTTTTTTAAAGTAAAACGCTCCATTTAATGGAGATGTATAAATAGATTTATTTAAAAAGTACAAAATGTATTACAGCTAAAGATAAATGGTTTCTACGTGAATCTACTGAGTCGGTGTACAAATTGTAAGTTCATCTCGATGTTGTACAACAATGTAAATGTTTAAACAAATCGCAAAATAAAATGTAAAACGGCTTGTATAGATGACAAAATTTAGAAAATGTTTGCAAATAAAAAATATTATCACAACTTGTTTATAAAGACAAAGGCATAAATGCAGAAGGTATCGAAGAATAGATGGAGTCCGTCTCGCCATTTAGTAAGCTAATATATACAGAAAATTACCTGAAAGATAATCTATCAACATATGCCCCCCTCCCCCAAAACAAAGTCGCACCCCCC
>JAULCA010429494.1:0-11529 GCA_032360845.1 Crassadoma gigantea
ATAATTTGTAAAATTACTCTAAAGCGCTTTACAACATATGGATAATAGTTTGAAAACAAAAACAAAGACAAAGACTTCTAGTAAGGGGTACAATAACAAAGTCCTCCTTTGTGTTATTTCAAGGAGTTATAGAATTTAAGTTACTTTATTCTGTTAACAAACTCTGGCAGTGAGAACCGGTCTTAAGTGAAATTCTAGTTGTCAGTAATATACCACTCATACTCTGATATCCAAGTAACATTATACAAGGACAAATAGGTTTGATATACATGATGACAGATAGATGGACATATCACAATTAAATCAATAACTCTTATTACCTCCTCTAGTTTATGTTAAACACATACTGTATATCAAATTCTATTTACCTCTTCTAGTTTACGTTTCTCAGCAATTCTTTCCATGTAGCTGAGTGGTGGTCCTCTCTGATAGGGCGGCAATTCCCTTTCAGGGCCATCAAATTCTTGCGTGGGCATATTAGGTCCACCTGATACAAATGAAAAGAGTATCACAAACACTTGTTGCTTGACAGTATGAATTATATAAAAATTATGACAACATGCAGCGCATTGGGCAGGATAAATATTATATATTTCCATTTGCTCTGCATTGCCACTATATAACCTTACCAAACAAAATAGAAAGATATCAGATCATAATTCTAACATAATTTCCATTGGTGTAGTGATATGAAGAACATGGTCGTGACGCCATAACTTTATAGTGTTGCTTTGATTGATGTCACTATATTAAGTGTATTATTGACATCACGAAAAGTAATTTAACAACATGCAATCCTTGTGGTAACTCATCATTTGACTTTGAGATACGATAACAGTATGGAAATATAAGAAAAACTTAAAATCAAAAACGAAAATATAAGTACATGTATTAAACTGCCTTCTTTGGAAAGTTATTGTCTCACAGGATTGCAGACAAATTAATTATAATGCCCTAACTCGCATAATTCAAACTGTCTGCAATCCTGTGAGAATCTTAGGACAATAACTTTCTAAAGAAGGCAGTTTAATGCTTAAATGATAAACAGTAGCACATCCTTGTTTAAAAGTGTGTTTGTCATTTCCAAGTTTACAAAACAGTGATAGTGCCAGCCTTTTCTGAAGTGGGTTCCAAACAAATGATTAACTTGTTTTCTCATAGGAGACAAATCCATTGAAATAATTGAAACCTTGCAGTTTTATTATTGAGATATAAGCATAATGTAAATACTACCAGTGTAAAATATCAACTTAATCATTACACTTTCTTTCGCAGTCAATGTTTACCCCTTTCCCAAAAGGATAACAGCAGGTTTTTTACACTTACAAAATCTTCTCCTTTTGAAACTGAATTCAACTAAGTTTATATCATATATATTGAAATAGTTATTTATTCTCGAATCTTAAGTATTGAACAAGTTTGTCAGCATATTTTAAAATTATTTTAAATGGTACCCATCTAGTCATAGAGGTTGGCATGGTGCTTCCACACTCCAAGGGAAGCTCAAGCTCGTCAACAGATAATATCCTAAAATATATTTTACTTTGTCCAAAAAACTGGTGTGGTGCATCCCCCCCAATGAATCATGCACACAGGTTTAAATGAGTTAATATATTCACAGATATTACCTAGTCCCAGAGATTGGTGCGGTGCATTCACACCTCCTGGAAGTCCCATAAATCCCGAACCTCCAGCCATAGCAGCTCCCCCTTCCTGGCCTCCACCTGATGCTACTGAAGGCTGTCATAACAGAAAATGTATAATTTAAGAAAAGAAATTGCATTTACAACAAGTTTCAAAATTAGTTAACATTAGTTCTGTTTTGTTTCCCAAATCTATACTTTGGCTGTCAATTCACATATCTAGCTTATTCTAGATACAAGATAAGGTCTTCAAACTTTCATCTTCAATTTCTTTCATTGAGTAAATATCACACTTTTTTACTAAACATTAATATACACCGACAGACTCTGGGTGTTTACACATGAACATGTTGTCATCAGCTTTGTAGTCAGAAGTTATGTGTCAACTGATAAATAAGTTTGTATACATGCGCAATATGAATGGAAAATTCACACCCAATTGTGACACAAGGAGAGTTACGCCTATAATTAAAGGCCAATGGTCAGCCTTTTTTTCTAACGAATATGATTTTGCCGACTGCGACCTCTTTACGGCGCCTGTCAAAAGTATCTTGCCGTGTAAACCTCTAACATTGTTAGAGTAAAGGCGAGTCTGAACATGATATGAATTACTGTTTCACCAAACTATTATTAATATGATAAATCTCACCCCCATATCTGGGACCTCTGACTGTTGGATAAGGCCCTGTCTGACCAGGTGCTGGGTGAGGTCTTTGGCAGAGTTAGCCTGGGCATCCTTCTTGTTGGTGGAGTTACCAACCCCTATGTAATCAAACCCCTCCACTCGAACCTGGTAAAGTCAGAGACAAACATCATTCAACTTCAACCTTTTATTTAACTTGGATAATATATCATATTGCCAACCTCACAACTAAAAACAGAAATAACTTGTTTTCTAACTTTCAATTTTTATCATGATCTTTTTTAACCTGTACATTTACTTGTATTTTTATTTTTTCACTTGCTGTCACATATTGCATTAAATAACCTCAATAAAAGTTACCTGGTTGCAATAATGCATTGATGCAAACTCTGTAGATTCTTTAAATTTGGACTAAATTTGGTATGTTGTATTTAACCAGAGACATATATAATAATATAAACATCTCTGATTTAAAATAAACAGATTTGTGCTTTACAGATTTTTGTCTTACCTCACATTTGAATCTGGGTTTGTGCTTTGCTCCTGTTTGACTGAACTCATACTGTGGTGTCACCTTCCTCTTACCACACCAGGCATAGAGAAACTGCTTCACATCTCCCATCTGTATAGCCAGATATTAAAACTGTGATTATCCCATCAAATTCTTGTTTCAAATCTTAAGTTGATGAGGATTTCAAATAAAAAAATACTTGTCTAATTAATATTTCCTGAGAGGTTGGGGGAGGGTGGACACACACCTCAAGAATATGTATATATATATATATATGTGCGACACCTTACAGGAATGAAAGACACAGTTTGTACCAAATGCAAGATATTTCTGTAAAATAAATGCCAATATGATTATATTCAGTGCGGTGACATAAAAGTCATTTAAACCAACTTGATAGTCCACAATCCTAGAAAATCCACAGGTCAAATGACAATTTTTGTCATATCACCCTTTTGTGTGGAGGGTTCCAAGTTTGAACCCTGGTCTGGCCATGCATTTTTCCTTTCCTGATACATTTGGTGACAAACCCTTGTTGAACTTCAACTTGAAGTAATGAGTAAATGCTTGGTATGGGGATATCTGAACCTGGGTTTTAATAAAAAAAAAAATGTCAATACAGATGCAAAGACTTGGTGAAAGGAGCCTGGAGGAGTGTAGCGGAACTGGATTGAGTCAATAGGAAGAGTGTCCATCTAGAGTTTGTAGGGTTCCGGGTTCGAATCTTCATCTGGCCATGCAGTTTCCTTTTTCCATTATACTTATCATGACAAAGTTATTAAAATCTTTTAACACATTTGACCCAGTGACAAACTTATTCGGTAAAAATACATTGCAATGACTATGTGAAACATGAAAACCTGTTTTTGGCAAGTTACAAAATACATTCTGCAGTTACAAGAATTATTTGTCATCAATTTAGCATGAACGTTCCCATTACAAAAATTATATTCAATTCAAATTTGGTTTGTATGATTTCTATGCAATCTGTGCTATTTATTTATATTTGCTGTATTGTACTGTAATTATGTTATTTGATGAAAGCATTGTGTGATAATTTATATCCTGAATGTTTCAAGTTATCTAGGAATTTATAAATATAACCATGATCATCAATAACGGGGCGCACGTTATTTTGACTATTTGCCTAAAATTTTTACCCAAATCAAAGTGCCAAAGTTATTCTCCTGAAATTTTCATTTTGGAATCTAAATGTTTAGCAATGTGTGCGTTTTAATATTGTGATAAGATTTGGAGGCTTGTTATGTTTTATATAATGCTACCTCCTTTTTCATTTGTTAAATAGTCGGTTGAAAAAAGGCTTTCATAGGCTTGTGTTTACTTGTTACGCCATGTACCGACTTTTAAATAAAATTTACTTGACTTGTAAACATCGTTGTTTTTTACAGCAGCCATGTTCCTCAAAACATGAGCTGGGAGGCTGAAACCGAAAGCTTCATGTAGAAATTATAAATACACGCATTGTTGCATTTGCAAACAATCAAACTTATGAACACTGACGGGCAACCAAAGTATCGAGTCTATTTTTATGTTTAAGTTTGAATTTCACAGGTACCTTTCCAGATAAGCCTGCAGACAGTTTACTTATTCCGAAGCCGGTGTTGTGGGTAGCGCCACCTATTATACCGAGGAAGGGAGTAAACTCTCAAATCGGAGCGATAGCAAAATTTAGGGTGCACTCTACTAATATATTTGACAAACGAAGCCGCTTTTACAACTGCACTGGTGCATTTAAGGTATATGAAAGTGGCAGGTTTAACAATATATAAGATTTAAACTCCCACGAAGAGAACGTTACAGAACTACAATTGGTAATATGAGCTGGGTTAATTTTGTTACAAAATTTGTCAATTCAATGAAATCATAACACATATGATAGGTTAGATTGCAGGACAGCAGAGGTGATTAAACCAATGTGAACATAATTTTGGAATAGTCATTAGTCATGCTTTTTAGGACCAGCAGAATAGTTTTTAACAAAAGAAACATCAAGAAATGTAGCCAGCCTAAGTTAACCAGAGACGTATATACTACATACGTCTCTGGCCTAACCAGATAAATCAAGAAGCAACACATGGGCACAATGCAATCAGACGAGATGAGTAACTATAAGTAAGTAAATAAGATCTTGATGTACATGTCTGTAACTAATCTTATATCAAACTTATCTTTAATCATTTGTTATTGTCTAAAAAATATTTTTATGCGCAAAAATTTCAACAAATATTAATTTGGTGTTTTGGGATTGAAGATAATTATTTAATAAAAGATTGATTCATTTGAAAATTTAAATAAGATTTGGAAGAATATCACTTTATATGCTTAATCCAATCGTGGAAAAGACTGTTAATTGAAGTAGAGACTTTCATAATGTTATTAGTATCGGAACCATATTATTATTTTTAGACAATAACAAAAATTATTAAATTTGTAAAACCCCAAACTGTCTGCCTTGGAATCAATAGGTTGGCGCGCTGGGGCTTTGTTTCATGTGTTATTTCCAAAATTTTGTCAGGCCAACATTTGTAAAAGCTTTCCATCACTGACATTGTCGATCATGATAAAATCAAACTTAAATACACAGAAATACAACATTCTTTTCGTAAACAAGACAGCCCCACCAACTGTGTTGTTGGTTGAGCTTACGTCTGCTGGCCTGTTCTGTATACAACTGTCAGTGGGCGTGCTTTGAGGATGGCTTCCTCTATTTTTGTCAGTCTTCCAGAAGTGACGGAGTGGAGCGGTCTGAACCAAACTGAGGTTCAGTCAGAGACGGTGGATAGCTTCAAGGCAAAACTAGGCCTAAGCTGTCGGAGAGACTAAATCCAAGCGCCGTGTATCAATTCAGATTCAGATTCAGTTTTGGGTTGACTGCATGGGGAAGGAAGGTCAAAATGCAAACGGTAACATATATTTCTATTGTATCTGTCGAATGTGGACCAACCAACTAGAGCTTTCATTAACAACCCTCCATTTTCTATAAAATGGAATCTGGTTCATCACTAACAGCACAGGGTCAGGTAAAGCAGCACAGGGACCTAGCAACACAGGACCCTTTCTTAACCTTGAAATTAGGACATAGTCAGGACAAAATACAGTAAGTTTCAGAACAACAGAGCCGTAAGTCAACGGGATGCTCACAAACATCGGACTCACTCAGCTACCAAGGGATCTCAACTTTCTCCATCTTCAGTAAAGTGTATTGGGGTAAATGCGAAACTCTGGTTTTGTTACCGTTGAATTGAATCCTCAATTTTTTACCCTAACTATTAGAGTAGTTAGCTTATAACGTTGTTTATTCCTTGAATGATACGGAAGCTGGCCGTCCCATGTCTGTTCATCCTTACTGGACATTGTGTGTTGAAATATTTCCCGCTGATCCCCATACATCGGAGTTTAAACAAACAACAATTACAATTCTCAGTGCCAAATGCCATTTTATAGCATCTATTTAACATGCGAATGAACTTTTTAGTTTCCTTTCTCTGACAATTGAAAAAAAAGAGCGTTCCTCACACTAACAGTGCTAACAGAATCCATTTCGTTCATCAAGAGAAGACAACGACACGACCGGAAGTAATCAGTCGTGAAGATCTGAAGTCGAACTTGAACGCATCTTCGCTAGACAACTGTTCGCTCCGTATACACTCCACTCCCTCAGGGCTCTGTTCTTGAACCGCTGTTTTTTTTATATATACTTGGTGTTTCACCCTGTCGGTCACATTGATCCTGAAAACAAGGTGATTATGATGACTATCGGGGAGTCACTTTTAATTTTGCTTCAGGTGCAAAGTTCGGGATCATAACAATTGGATTTAATCTTCCGTAAGGAAAATAAATGAATTACACTTTAAGGAAACTTAAGCCCATAAGTCGCGATGTTGAATATACTAGTGGTACCAGATTTGAATCTGAAGCGTTACAGAAGCTGCTCGTATTATAACTAGACTTCCTTCTTATTAGTATTTAAAATACTTTATATTACGAAAATGATCTAAAAACACTTAATCGTCGTAAAATAACTATTGTTGTAGATGATTGGTGAGATAAAAAATGTTTGTCACCTTCTACCGGAGGAAATAATCATAACGCCTTTCGTAAAAATAACAACCACAACCACAGGTTTCTTCATTTTAGAATCTCTAATACCGCCTCTTTTGTACCTTCTACTCGTCTTAATCGGAATGCCTTAGATAATTCAATGAAATCACGACTTTGTTTAAATTCGTTCAAAACCTTTTTTTTTATTTTCAAAAATATCTCCGATTATCGATTTTCGATTTGGGGATCGTAAGTTGAATATTTTCCATACAAATTTCAGATACCAGAATAGTACCTCTTGTAGAGTAAACTATTTTAATGTTGCAACTTGTAATTGTGGACATACATGGGAGATTTCTTTTTTAGAATTATATCAATTAGTTTGGGTTGGAGTGTTGGGTTGGGGGGGATTCAGAACTGATCGAAAATAAACAAGTTTTAGACATGTTGCATGCGAAATTCATTAAATTGAGCGAAAGATTTTAATTAAAAATTGATTTAATAATATGCCTATTTTCACCATTATCATGGTAAGTCAATCATATGTTTGGAGGAGACGTTAATCATTAAGTTGTGCCTAATCCTTTGTCGATGGTTTAGAAGACAAGTTCACGTTTAAACTTAATATTATTAGTTATTTCATTTATGTATAAGAAAAGTCATAGTCCTAGCACAGATCCTTGTGGAAGTCATGAATTACGAGTTTGGCGTTGTGGATATATATCCATTGTTGCCGGTTTGATATGTAAACATCTAATAATCTAATTTTCAAGATTCCCCATATGTTTTAACTTTTTGCCAAAGCTTAAGAAATATCACAAAATATTACACATTTCCCTCCTTAATAATAATATACATTATACCAGCGAAATTGTATAATAAGAAACACGTAGATTGACAATTACATATACCACTATTCTCAAAAACTTGCATCAATAATGCTCGTTTTCATTTACGCCGGATATATTCCTAGATCTAACGAGTAAACGAAAATTAAACGACAATGGGTATACAGTTCATGCAGCTTTTTAATATTTCGTGATAAATTTGATTTTCCCAACAGCTACTAAACTAAGTAACAATGAAACATCGTCATTACAGTTACGTGTATTTAATGTTTCGGGTAGTAGTATACCCGAGTATGAAGGGAAACAAAATTATCATTGAGGACAATTAGCTATTATATCATCATCTATTTCTATTTGGTCAGTTACATGTAGCAAAGTATAATATATAGATTACATGTAAAATGTTTCTAAAGAGGATGAAGTAAACCACTTGACTGACACGTTTTTGTCCAATATCTTTATATACTAGTCAGGCGCCGGTATTGTTTATTTATAATCATCGTGATATATTGGTCAGGCGCCGGTGTTATTTATTATCAATAATAAGCTTGTGATCTAGTAGAGTAACATCGTGTACTCCATACATTGTTTTAGTTCCTGGTTTACTTAGCATAGAAAAATCAATTATTCAAACGAGATAATTCTCCCGCTGCTTTTTATCTAATTAAATTTAATAGGCAACACTTTCATTATTTTTCACTCAATCTGCTCAATTGATAGACACTTGCATGGGGCATATGAATGTGAACTTGCTTTGGTTAACCACGCCTCCTCCACGCGCCCATATTATCCAACAAATGTAATTAGCAACGCCCTTTACAACGTCTAACACGCCTGCTGCTTACAGTAAGGTAAGCGTTCAACCCACGTCAAAAGGATAAATGACTGGCATGCACGTATACATGTTGTCCCGGATCTCTATAAAAATAATTTTCAGTTTAATCTTAGGCATAGAACATACGGCATTCAAATGAATTAAACACTTACACTACTAAAATGATGTTCTGAAGTTTACACAGAAGTATTTTACTGGTTTTCAACTTTACCAGTCAACACCTACCAAATATATCGACTACATGTTATTAAAACTTTCAGAAATGCTTACGCCTTTGGTGATGGGTTGAAGCTGTATGATAAACACATTAAAATAAAACGAAACTAACTTATTGATACAAGAAAATCCGTTATTTAATATTCAATTTATAGCACCATGAAAAAAACATAATTTTGCATCGTTCTAATCTAAGGACAAACTTGTTCGGATATACCAATTGTAGAACAGGTACAAAGTTCGTTTATAACAAACCTCATTACCAAGAGATATATGAATCCCATGTTTTCCCTATAAATATCAGATACCACTAAAGCATTTTGTTTCCTTAATTTGATAAATCGAACAAAAGGGGGACAATAAGGACCAAACAGAGAACAAGTGCGAGCAGTTTGTCTTGACACTACCTGAAGAGCGGTGCCAAACATATCAGTATTTAGCGAAGTGTCCGGCACTTACATTACACTACTATCAATACCTACAGAATTCCGGCGTCTATGAAATTTGATCTCTCGTCCTTTGTAGGCCTACAAGCGTTGTGATCGCGACCAGCTGGCAATACCGACCACCCCTCAGCGAACGGGTCTAGTGTCTAGTGGTGTCCTCATTGGTACGAATCGATTTTTTGTTTGTTTTGTCTTATCCCATTGCCTAGTCCCATACATCAATACCTTGTTCAATTAATCGTATGAATAAAAAACAAAAACAAAAACAAAAAATGTCGTGTAGCACAACCAAAAAGTGTTTATATGAAACGCTTCAATGACTAGTACGGTATTTACTTCTTCATCACCTTCACCAGTCAAATAATAGGTAAAGCCTATGAACAAACAGGTGCTAAATATGTACGAGTTAACAAATCGGTGTCAAATGTACTTCATATACATATCCTGATTCCCTGAATTTATGAAACATATAATGTTATTAAGTACATCATGGAGTAGAGAGAAATCAGCACCTATGTAGAAACAAACCTCACATATTCAACTTTTACTCTACACGTTTAAATATTGCCATGTATTGAACGTAATACGCCCAGTCATTTTGGTGGTATTGACATATCTGTGCTAGATAAGTAGTAAGTGAGCACAACCTCTCCATTGGGATGTTAAAACATAACAGTCAAACTTGTAGAGGAGACAGCAATGGTTACAAATTATGCTTTAATATCAGACTAGATCACAATCATGGTTTCAGACCAATGAGACCCCCCTGCATGTAGAGGCGACTTAATTCGGGATCTTATCTTTTTATCTGTTTTTTTTCTGAACAACTTTCCTCTTCTTTCTTATACTTCTAGGGGGATTTACAATGGCGGCTATTTTGTGGGACGTGTCTGTTCGGTCCGTAATACTTTCGTCGTTTTCTGGTCGCTCTACCTTGACAGTTGGGTCAAGACTGAGTGAGCAAGCGTGGGACATTCTAGTTGTTAAGCATGCTGTTGGAAATTTTGAAAAGTTTCTTGTGTAGTTCTTCGATTTAAGGTTCATGTATAGTGTAATTTTGGGAAATTTCAAACAACTTTAATTTCCTATAAAATTCTTATACACCACAGGTATCATATATGAAAATGTGTGTAATAACCTAATATTTACATTTTGTTAGCTAGTTCCGACATAAATAGTGATATCTGCAAAAAATTATGTTTTTATAGGTTTCAATATTGCACTCAGTGTACATAAAAAAACAAAATGTGTTTATTTTCACAATAAAATCATTAAGTATAAATTATTTTGTATTTACAAAATAAAGCGAGCAAGTAAAATCATTAAAATAATTATTTTGACCCTTTGAATTATAAAAATGTTTTACTCTATCAACGGCAGAACAGTTACTGGAACTACTTTTTCTGATGAAAAGTATGGTGACCCATGGGTAGCAATATGCCATATTTTCACAAATATTTAATTTCACCAAATAAATCAAATTTATGCACTAGAAATAGCATTGATGTTCATCATGGATGTAAATTGAAAACAACTTAGTACTATAAATTATTATAAAACACTTAAATATAATTTTGCTTCGTTAAATATGACTGTTTACATGTTTACATGAGTGCGGAAAGAATTACATTTCTTTACTGTACACAGTTGAGCTAACCCAGTATTTCAACTATACGTTTTGTCTACAATGTATTGATACACATATAGACCGAGAAATACACGTACATGTATCACAAATCTATTTAACATGCAGTACCTGTAAAGTATAGCAAGTCTATAAACTGGAGAGATAAATTCCTGTGGTCTTCAGTAATCTTGAAAACAGTCAATATGTGCCTTTCACCACTTCAGATTCATTCAAAAACTGTGCGTGTGTACCATTCTGGTCATTGCTCGGCTATCGTTACCGCAACAAGTTCCTGTGAACGTCCCATGTATCTGCAACAACATGACAATTGTATAAATACATATATTTGGTACCTAAAACAGTAATAAAATTCAATGTAACATTTACTGTTAATGTACTCTCAATGAACTGTCAAATCTTTGTGTTTTATAATGTATCATTACATATGTAGACTGGGAAACAAAGGTATATATACATTTTGAATACTTTCAATCCGCCTGAAGAAGCCATAGAAGGCCGAAAGGCCGAGTGGACGATCTGAAATATTTGTTTTTATACATATATCTTAATAAATCAATCACAAAAACACGAAGTACCTTTAAGTTATAGAAGGTCTATGAACTTGACAGATATATGTAAATTACTGTAATCTTCAACTAAATGATAAACTTCGTAGCAGTTCTCATCTCCGTCATATA
>JAULCA010429515.1:0-11526 GCA_032360845.1 Crassadoma gigantea
TAGGCACAACACAACTCATACACCATATACAGGTACTTATACACCATATACAGGTAGGCACAACACAACTCATACACTATATACAGGTAGGCACAACACAACTCATACACCATATACAGGTAGGCACAACACAACTCATACACTATATACAGGTAGGCACAACACAACTCATACACCATTCCTAAGTAAACAATTACATTATCAAGCAACACATCAAATACACACAATATATATTCTACACAATTTATGAATTTAGAATTATTATGTAGCACAGGATTTATTCCATTCGATGTACCAGATTTATCTGCAAAACTTTTTTTTCAACAATCACTTTAGATTAAATACATTACAAAGTAACGTTACTAAAAATATAGATATAGCTAAAATCTTGATAAAACATTTCTGATGTAACTTTACAGAAATCCTGAACGCATAGACAAAAGATAAAATTTATTGTTAACTTTTCATTATACTTGTGCAACATAATAATATGGATTAATATGTAAATAATATAGGTATTCTTTTGTACATTTAGATGTAACATACAGACAGAAAATATTGCATACGAAACATTACAATATAGGTGACTCAATCAAATTTTGTTGAACCAGACAACAGTCTTGTCACATGATTTGAATATTTAGTTATGTGATGTTCCAGTCATGTGACAGATGACAGATTAGAAAATTCTAATTGTTAATTCTACACTCAAACAAAATCATTAACTTACAGTAACCAAGCTTGTTAAGAATTGTTTATACTTAAATGTCAAAAGCAAATGTTCCTAAAATTTTCACATTCATTATAGTTTTTATTCTTGGTTGATTTCAAGAAATATATTCTCATGAATGATTCTGAATCTGTCGTGATAAAAACCCCAAGAAAAATGTTATGTTCTTTATGGAAACTGTAGGAAATCTAGACCACATACCATCCCTTTGACAGATTTTATAATATCAAGTCTGGTGATCTATTCCATGACATACCAGAACTAAAGCACACGTATTTACCACTAAGCTGTCAAACAGATATATTAGCCCATAGAACTTGAATCCACACAAATACATCACAAAATATTTTATATACACGTACAACATTTTCATCAATTCCAATAAGATGCAGATAAATGATTAAATAATAGTATATGGGATAACACTGGTCAAAAATACTAGATATGATAATTATACACACAGAAGTTACTGAAATAAATCAAAATCAATTAATTATGAAATGTTGGTAATTTTAGTTTGAATATTATGATACTAATTACAACACTTAAAACACACAATACTAAGAAATAAGATACAGTGTAGGTATAGCTGAAATAGTTGACCATTATATACAATACAAAAAGGTGTAAAAAATCTTCTATATATCAAACAATGGGTAATGCAACACATAACACAGAAATATATATATACATATATATCTAAATGCAAATGTTTAATATACCTGGAAATAACAATTTACATAGAAAACTATAACACCGTATTTGACCTCGTAAGTATAAAATTTGCATATGGAATCCTCAAAATGGGATATCCTTCAAATATGACATCAAAAATTGATGTAGATCACTGATCAATTGAAAGTGGCTTGGAAATTTAGTGTTTTGTTTGATTTAGTTGCTAAGAATTATTAGCTTAAATTTCTGTAAGACAAGGGAGGTAAGTGATGCTGAAAATTTATGATCATCTTCTAAAGAAAAGAAAAGGTGCACTGGATAGGTCAAATATGGTTCCAAAATAAACAGATAGGAGATTTCTCAGCGACGGTACCTTCATCGTGTTAACTGAAAATTGAAATGTATGAATGTTGAAAACAAGAAACCAGACTAGACATCACAATACTCAACAACAACACTGCCCTACCTAGGGGACAGGCATTACTGTAGTACCCACCCCAGGGACGTGATGTACCTACCTGTAATATGAAGCTGAGACAGGTCCGGAGGAGGAGGAGGGAACTGGTCGTTACCTGGCTCCTCTCGGAATATTTCACGTACACCACCCACCGCTGATATCAGCTGTCGGGAGAAGATGACAACAATGTAAATAGGAATTCTACTTTGACACCTTCATTATATCAAATTGAAGCATTTAGAACCAAATAAGTAAAAGAGATTAGATCAATATCATTATAAAATAACTATACAAATGCTCCTATGTAAATAGCACCTCAACCTAAGACAGGCTAGTACAAACAATAGATTTAGCTTATAAAAGATTTTAAGTGATGAAAGTCCGTAACACAAGTGTCCTTGATTATTGAAACTCCACTCTTTGGATATATGCTATTTTACACATTATACCTGTGGATTATACAACCTTACACATTAAACCTGTGACTTGTGTTAGAGTTAAGGCTAATTTATCAAGTCCTTATTAGGTTTCAAAGTTCTATATTTACATGTCTCCCTTCTTCAGCTTAGTAAACTCTGACTGCATATAAATCAGCTAAAGCGCACCATAGAATATGTTCATTTCCAACTGCATTCATACTACTGTATACGCCGTCAAAATGAAGGTAAATCTTTAAGAATGATTTAGAAATGGAAATATATATCATGGTAGTTAAGTAGCTCATAACCTTAAGTTTGGTATAAGGTATGAGGAACTATTTCTTGACTAAAAATAAAGGAAAAAAAATATTTGTATCAAATTGACTTCTCCTTGTATCACTTTTTGACTTATTCTAGTCAAAGCCTCACATTCTGATTGGCCTTCCTCCAGTTGTTGACAGCGTTGCCATCTTTTGGATTCATAGACATAACTTTGGCATTCTGAACCATGGGGGAGATCGCTGTTGAATAAAAATAAAGACATTTAATGCTTGGTGATTTTACTTTTAGTTTAAGTTTGTAATATTCTGCAGTAATTTGCTTTGTTGTGAGAAAGGCTTTGACCATATCATCATGAATTTGGTTAATTTTGTCCACTAAATGCATACAAATTCACTTTAACAGTATTAGGACACAACATGGTCAGAAATCTATGGGTGGTAGAATACTGACATTTTCTGTATAATTTTACTAATTATAGTCTCTAATTTAAACCTTGCCTCTAACTCCACATATACATTTATTGAAAAAAAAACCCACTAGACTTTTGATTTACTAACTCATACTCATGATTTATCTTGACTCACTAGAATTTATGTTTTTAATAACTGACTTTCAAGTTTCAAATAATTTGTTTAATGTTCAGACTTATTGAAATTCTACTCACTTGACTTTAAGTTTTCTGCGGCCCGATTAACCTGGTCTACAAATTGTGGGTCCTCGCTGTTCTCCGCCTCAGTGTGAGCCACCTGGAGCACACGATTGGCTCGGCGCGCAATGTTTGAGCCATTTGTTACCATTTTCGCTGGATCATTTGTCCTGATGCCATCCTCTACACGATCTGTGTCTCGTAGGATTGCTTCCTCTGAAAAAGGTCAGTTAACAAATCAATATATATAATTTGGACAAGCTGAAAGGAAACTTGAATCAAAAGTATAGATTAAAGTCTGTTAAGACCACTTGAAGTAGATATAATGACAAAATGTCACCCAAGACACTAACCCCCCAAGATTGGAACCGTCCTTAAATGACCCTAGCTGTTGATAGGATGTTAAACAATACTAAACCAAACATTGAGGAAGTCACCTGCTAGTACTGAAATGGTGATAGATATTAGCTGTTTCCCTGAAGAGTAATTTTATAAATAGTACATGATTACAGCATATTAAAACATTTTTGTAGGTAACGCTGGGGGGTAACAACTCTATGAAAATCAAGTACAAGTGACAAGTGGTCGTATTAACGAGAGTCATTACCGACAGCCTTGAGGTGGGCGGGCGTGTCAACAGCCTCATCCACAAGACCTCTAAGTTGTTCCATGTTATCTGTCCACTGTTTCTTCATTAGGTCAAAGTGGTCCCGTGCGGCGGGGTTGTTGGGTTCGGCGAGTACAATTCTCGCTGCTGTTACCACTTGTGGTGTCAAGTCACTGACCTGAAATGTACAAAAAAATACATATTATCCTTAAAAGTCATATTTTCATTTCTTTAACTTATTCACCCCTGAAGACCCATTTGAACGCTTCCAATTAAAAGGCTGGAATAGTTCATTATGAAATTCCAGGGGTAAATGAGTTAATTAAACTTAAATTTATAACATATTTCTCCACTGGGTAAATGGTTTACTAGTTTAAACATTTCAAAATTCTAAATTACATTATCTTTTTTTACTACTTTCATTTAACATGACAATTTTGGTTAGAAGAATCTGTGTTTTTTATGATAATCAGTTAATGAAATGGAAATTCAAGCACAGGTTAAGGAGGATAGCCAGAATGTCAGTATCTTTCAAAGTGCTTTCTATTTTTCAATGATTTTCAAATCTATACTGACCCTGTTGTATAATGTATAACCAAAAATATATACAGGTACTCTGTCTCAGTTTTCATAGTGTAGCTTTTATTATTATGAAATTTTTCATATTGTAGCAATTTCCATGATAAAATTTCATGGTCAGCCGTTCAGTTAAGATGCTTACACCTATTGCCTATATTATTGTCACTGTCCATGGAAATCAGCATTTCAGAAATAAACAGCTATGGTTTCAGGTTGTACACCTTACTTATTATCTGCAACAACATTCTGTTTAAGCTTGGATGAAGAACTCTACACATCTTTATATGCAAAAACAAAATTTCTCATTAAAGGAATTAAAATGACAGATTTACCTGTGCAGATGATTTGAAAATGGCCTCCACCGTTTTCTTGTTCCTACACCCTCCTTTAGTTGCCACCATATTAGCAGTGTCTGCTAGTTTACAGGCGTGGTCCTCAAACTGTCTAGCCTTATCAGCAAAGGTGGCCTCACGACCTGGCGTTCCTGAACAACAAAAACATGGCTGCGTTTAAAATTCTTTTTTTTTTCTTCTTTTTTTTTCTTTTCAGTTTTAGCCATGAAATGGTGGGCGTTTAAAAAGAGTGAGGTCAAAGGAGATACAAGGGGAGCAACTATCACCTTCCTTCTTCCCACAGGAGGACACAGAAAAAAACCCATTAATTTACACATGGACATAGTCATCCCATACAATCCTGCAGTGGGATACAGCAGGCTAAGTCATATCAAATTTCAAAGAGCAAGCAAAAAAAAATTAAAAAAGGATATATAATGGTGTCTTCAGTAATAAAAAATATATTTCACGAGTGTGGTTAAGCACGAGTGAAAAATATCAAAATATTAGCCATACGAGTGACATATTTGTTATTACTGAAGAAAACCATTAAAGTTTCTATTTATTACATTTTTAAAGCATAAAACATGAAAAATGTAATGCATTTAAAAAGGGCGGGAATCAGAAGCATAATAATTAGCGCCATGTTCTTATGACGTCACGCTTGACAACAAGGCTGCACGCCATTTTGAATGGGATACTCAATGCAATTCCGACTTTTTCTGCTATTTATCTGGTATGATTGCTCATAAAAATGTTATTAATTGTATATATATAGGTTAATACTCAAGTGTATGTACCAAACATTTACATAATAACCACTTAGTCTACCGTTGCTTCATTTGAATCTAAACAAAAAAAAATTGTTGTCTTTGAATGCAGCGAATAGAAGATACCGTTGTGATTGGTCAATACCAAAAAGTGCATTTATACTTTTGAATTGTTGCAGTTTCTTTAAAAGGATAAAAATGCCATGTGTTCCTGTGTAGAAACCGAAGTGTACCTACCTAAGGGTGCCAGGGCAGCATCATTCATGTTCTTCAGAGGAGTCGAGATGTCAATGAAATCATCAGCAACCTGCAGTGGGATCAAAAACAGGTATACATATCTTGACTGAGTTCCTGTTGAGTGTGTTCTGATGTTATTATATTTCAGATGTTAAATCACTGCACCTGCTATTTCTAAATAACATATCATACAAAGTAGATGCCATTGTTATCAAAATTTCACTTCCATAAACACTGATACCAAGAATGCCCTGTAGATCATGTTTGTCTTTTACTGGCACTTAACACACTCATTTATCTAGGTATCAACTGACACATTTAAGTACATTTCTTAGAAAATTTGGTTAACTTCTTCTTTCTAAATTCCTTGCAGTTTCAAAGGTAACTAATTTCCAATATTTCTTAATAGGGTATGTAACTAAAAGGGAATAAAACATCATCAGATTTCTAGACATTTTCTCCTCAACATGTAATTTATAACTAAGTTTGGGGATGGACTGCCACTACAGCACACCATACAAAAAAATACTCATTGTATTTTTCATCTTTTCAAAACATATTCTTGTGACTGACCTTGATGTTGAGCTTGTAAGTGACATGAAGGTTGACCTACCAGTGACCTAGAGAATAACTTTGTGAATGACCTTGAGAAAAACCCTTTAATTGACCTTGTAATCTTGATCTTGACCATGTGAGTGACTTACTTGGCTGACCAGTGCCTCCTGGATTTTGTACTTGAGGGCATGAAGTTTCTCTGTCAGAGCTTTAGCAAGTTCCTTGGCTTGTGGGCTATGTCCCTGCAAACAAAAATATTGTCAATGTTTCATTGTCAAAAAATGATTTAACAGTTCCCTGAATCTTTATCAAGATAAAATAATCTGTTTTGTCATATATAATTGATTTATTACAAACATAAGTTTACATCTATACTGTTGGAATTAAGGTTTTCAGGGCAAATAAAAAAATGGTATTAAGATTAATAATATATGTTTGTTGTTTCCTATTTATATAAAGCATATCAGAAATATTTCTGCAATCCATGAATACTGCCCTTCCCTCATCAATCCAATCTACCAACAGTTTCATTGTAAATCATTTTTCATCAAGCAAAGCACATACAATTTGTAATTTTGATTTTTGTGTTCTTTTACAGCACTCCAACAGTTTATTTGTGTAGATTTGAATCCGATTCCTGATGTGTGATGTTTTACCTGACCCTTTCTGATGTGTGATGTTTTACCTGACCCTTTCTGATGTGTGATGTTTTACCTGACCCTTCCTGATATGTGATATTTTACCTGACCCATCTGATGTGTGATGCTTTACCTAACCCTTCCTGATATGTGATGTTTTACCTGACCCTTCCTGATATGTGATGTTTTACCTGACCCATCTGATGTGTGATGTTTTACCTGACCCTTCCTGATGTGTGATGTTTTACCTGACCCTTCCTGATGTGTGATGTTTTACCTGACCCTTCCAGATGTGTGATGTTTTACCTGACCCATCTGATGTGTGATGTTTTACCTGACCCTTCCTGATATGTGATGTTTTACCTGACCCTTCCTGATATGTGATGTTTTACCTGACCCATCTAATGTGTGATGTTTTACCTGACCCATCTGATGTGTGATGTTTTACCTGACCCTTCCTGATATGTGATGCTTTACCTGACCCTTCCTGATGTGTGTTGTTTTACCTTCCTGATGTGTGATGTTTTACCTGACTCATCTGATGTGTGATGTTTTACCTGACACTTTCTGATGTGTGGTTTTACCTGACCCATCTGATGTGTGATGTTTTACCTGACCCTTCCAGATGTGTGTTGTTTTACCTTCCTGATGTGTGATGTTTTACCTTCCTGATATGTGATGTTTTACCTGACCCTTCCTTATGTGTGATGTTTTACCTGACCCTTCCTGATGTGTAGTTTTACATTCCTGATGTGTGATGTTTTACCTGACCCTTCCTGATGAGGTCTGACAGCTGACTTGTGAGTATCTCTGTCTCATCACACAGGCGCAGCAGCTCCGAGCGCTGAGTTCCAGGGCATGAATCTGCTACACGGCGTCCCTCCGCTACCACCATACGCGTGGCTTGTTCTCCTGTTTACAGGTATATACAAGTAACATATAGTCATACTTCGCCTACTTTCTTTCAAACATATCAAGGATCATATCATTAGTTTAACAGATATCTGACTTTTGTACTACACACCTACAGAATTACATGTTTTTCTATGTTCCAGGTTCCAGGCTTATAAACAGAGTTGTAAAAATTTAATCATACCTATCATTATCCAAATATTTTGGTCAGTGATACATTTATATTATGGTGACTTCAGTATCACATTGTATTCCTGTTTAATCATTTAAAAATGTTATCAGAAGTGCAAATGTATCACAATACAAACTATGCCTATTGACTATTTTTTATTTACAATCAAAGCATGATTTAAATTTTTTTTTTTTTACATAATGACTTTATTGATTATTAGTTTTGATCAAATTCAACTTAATTAACTTTTCATCCTGTAATGTCACAATGTCAATATAACATGTAAAAGTGTCCTTAGCATGACCTTGAATAAGTTAACAAGACACCAGATGCAATGTAGAACGGGTAGAGCGTTTCCAGGTTCTATATACACACTGATATTGGCAATGTTACAGTATATATCCCTAAGAAAATCATCTGATACACGATAATATACTTCTTAAATATCCTGATACATATCAAATTTATCCCTTATGACACTTATGATAGTGTTTGAAGACAATTACTATGAAGTTTCTGTTCCAATGGTACTAAACATACTTAGTGACTACAATACCACTTTCCAAGGGAAATAACTCCGGTTCTCTTATATACCACAACTAATTTAGTATCAAAAACTATAAAACAAATTTAAATTTAAAGAAACATTTTATCTGTACCAATATTAAGTTGCAAATTACAATTGTTCATTTCTAAAGTGATTGATATAATTTCAAAAAGGATTATTATATTTTGCTATAAATTAGGACAGGATATGATTTCAACTGAGAGGAAGTTTGAAAAAATGAGGTCATTCAAAGTCGGACATTTCCTCGAGAGAGGTAATATTTATAAACAGGTATTTGCTATACTCTGGTGGCATTTGTAGACAGGTGTCTGCTATATAGAACTGACTTTTTAGACAGGTATTTGATCTAGAGAATTGGCATTCATAGACAGGTGCTCACTTTATTTTATAATTCAAGAATATGTCTGGTGTTTGTTTTAACAAAATTCTCAGGGCTAGGCCTCCTTGGTTGATTACAGCTAAAACACAGTCTGATGTTATGGAGAACGTACCAAGACCTCGGTCATCCATGCCAGGGTGTGACAGCCATTGACGAGCCTGTTCTACCTTTCCCTCCACTGTGGGGGCAGGGCGCCGAATACCAGACCGCTCACTGTTAGCAATGGCATTCTGGGTGTGTCTCTGTAGCTCGTGTAATTTGGTTTGGATTTGTCGGGCTAGAGCCATGGCTTGAGGACTGCTGCCCTGTTAATGAAAACACAACACTTAATTAAGGATGTATGCCACTATGACTTTAGTTTCTACCTTCTTTACACACAAAGATTGTTATCAAATATTAACATTTAAAAATTGAGAAGTTGAAGAAGAAATTATATCTTTAAGATATTATGGCATATTGAAGCTTATAATTACTTCACTGACATAAAGTAGGACATGGAAGATCTGGTTGGTAAAACAAGGAAACTGAAAAATTAGTCTTCTGAGGACATAACAATTACATTGGATAAAACATATTCCCTATATAGAATATTATAATTTTGTTATGTTACAGAACATGTATAATGAATTATCAAGGAGAAGTGACCTTTGCCTGACCCCATTTTGCTGTAACCTTTTTGACCCCTGTGTTGTTTGTATGATTTGACCTACATGTGACCTAAGTGACATTTGTGTGACCCCCAAGTTACCAATGTAAGATTTTTGTTATTTTAGGTTTTTGTTAAAGTCTTCTTTCATATTGATTGGGAATATGCAAAGTAGTTAATGATAAAGCAAATATTCCTTCTCATAAACTTAATACATTATCAATCTCTACCTCGTAAATAATCTGATGAAATATTTTTCTGATTCAAGAAATGAATATTTCAAGGTATACATAGCATTTCCTGGTTAGTTATTTTTCAATTCAGTTATTTAAGATTATTCTCAGAAGAAAACGTGTCCAGACTAACAGAGTCCCACTCTTTAGAAGAAAGTATCTTATATCTGATTTTGACTTGGTAATATTGCTAAGGTCTTCAAGCAATACGCTACCTTGCCCTGCTGTCTAAGTTCTGAAAGAGCGTTTGTCATAGATTCCATGTCTCCAGCCGTCTTCAATATGATGTCTCTGTCATCAGGGTTAATGCATCTGTCTGCGATTCGTCGAGAGTCCTCCAATATCTGACGCAGAGACTTGTCCCCTGCAAATGCATAAAAAATTATTTTCAGCTTTTACCAAATAGTAATTTGAAACATTGTTCCTTAACATTTGGAAAAGTTTTGCAAATAAGCACAAAAATAATTGTGAAAGTTCATTGATTTGCAGATCAAGTTCCCTCCTATAAGACAGATAACAAACATGTTGTTTTTTTTAATTTTTAATTGATATATAAAATTTGCCTTTTGTTGATGTGATGAATCTCAATCTTCTGAAATATCAGAACATTTCTTATCTAAAAAACTGAAAAGCGAGAAGCATGACTGGAAATAGTAAGAAGTTATAATCATGACAATCTTTGCCAGTCTACAACATTTATCTGACCGACACTCAATAACTTCTATCAGGCAAATATTTTCTGAAATATTTTTAACACTTGCATAATCACAAAAGAAAATCAATATTGTCAAAATTAATTAAAAGCAAGGCATCACAAGCGATTCAAATCCTCTCACATTCACACATTGTGTGATATATGTATGAAGAAATGAATATGAAGTTTCAATTTTTTTACTGAAAATAGAAATAGTGACCTTGACTTTCAAAGTAGAAACCCGAAACGAGAACTTGTTAAAGGAATTGTCATACCAAACACTTGTATCAAGTTTCATGTTATTCTGTTGAGAAATGAAGTCACTGGAGTGATGACAAAGAATGTAAAGAATGTACAGACTGAATTCAATATCCCCTCGAACTTATATTGCAAGGGGATAATAAAAATACATTTCATAAATCATTAAAAATGAGAGTGGATGATTGACAGTTACAACTAGAGTTATCTCCACTTACCAGCTCCTCCTACAAGAGCTGAGGTGTTCGCCAGCCAATCATTAGCGGGTTTGATTTTTTGGTCGATAGTACTTTGCATTTTTCTCATGATGGCTAGGTCATCAGCGTCCCATTCCTCCTCATCGTATGTGGTCAGCTGTAGCACCCGAATAATTTCATGGATTTCATCCCTCATCTTCTTCACCATGTAGTCTCTGTTACACTGGGCATCCACCACCTGCTGCGGCATTTGGAAGTTCTCTGTAATGATAAAATATACATTGTGTAATGTCAAAACATATACAACATGTATGGACATCGTAAAGTGATACTGTGTATGGGACATCATGCTGTGATAAGGTATATGGAAGTCATCATTTAGTGTTTAGATGTATGGGACATCACAGTGTGATAAGGTATATGGGGGTCGTGATTTAGTGTTAAGATGTATGGGACATCACAGTGTGATAAGGTATATGGGGAGTCATCATTTAGTGTTTAGATGTATGGGACATCATGTTGTGATAAGGTATATGGGGA
>JAULCA010429548.1:8454-23915 GCA_032360845.1 Crassadoma gigantea
CATACACAGCAATATAAGATAGAATATACACATACACAGCAATATAAGATGAACGCCATATATCATTATAGACAGATAGCTAACAAACCACAACAAATGAGCACTTTATACACTTTAAACGTACGTGTAAAATATACCATGGAATGTATAGAATTTTTATAGCACAACCAGTAAGTGTTTATGCGCGATTTATCGTGTATGATATGTACTCTATGACCTTCATCACAAAAAAGTACTATGATATTATTGTATGAATTAATAAAGTAGGTTGATATTAAAAGTTTTGTTTTCTGCTTTTTTTCTTTCACATACAGTAGCGTGTATGTCAAAGGATTTTTTTTTCTATCTTTCTTTCCTATTTTCTTTCGTGACTATAATTTTGTCATATAATGAAACTCTTTACTTATTCTCATAGATAATGATATACTATCCTGATCATTTTATAAGAGAGACATATTTCAATAACTTTACTGGTATAGATACGATAAGTTTATATGATGGTTAATTAAATCAATATCTTATACCACAAGATTATGAGAAAGATTCAGTAGAATGAGCATCATAACTTACATTTATGAAGGAGTTTATTTTTTCTAGATATGTCCAGATAATGAATTTTAGAAAGGTTAAATAAAAATAGCATTACAATGTAAAATAAGTTATTATTGGTTTGATATATTTTTGCTTCAAGACAAATATATGTAATTCTTTAAGTATATTTGATTTAAAGAATGTAATAAAGGCTAAGTTGTTTAGCATCGAGAATAAAGGAATTAAACTTGAAATAGACTTAGCGATAAAATACACAAAATATAAAGTTTTGAATTGAAATATTTATTGTAATCCCAAATGAGTCGCCCTTACTATGAAATGAGTCTAAGATATATAGTATTTAGCGAGCCTCTGTGAAAATGACAACAAATCTGAAGTCTGATATTGAAACAATTTTTTGTAATTTTATCTCATCTATGGAAATTCTTTATGCGAATATGACGAACAATCTGCTTATTATTTCCCGGTAACTATAGCATCGTTTGCAACTTCATAATATATTTGAACGTCTGTGATGTCATTTCATAAAATAAAATGACGTCCCAGAAGGCCATGTGATATAATAAAATATAATCCCAGTAAGACCGTGAGATGTACAGTGTTTGACTATGTTCAACCCTTACGTGAATCGGATACAGATTATGTCGGAACTTTTAACGGGCTCTTTAAATAACTGCCTAGTTATTGCTTAGTTTAGGGCAATGCTCAGTAAAAGTGTGAATTATCCGAGTCAAATTCATATTCATATGTTTTATTTTAGTGAAACAAAAAGGTACCGGCGTTCCTGAAAAATTAGGTTACAATGGTCAAATCTATTCATGAAAAAACAAGCCTGATACAAAACAGTCAAAAAACACATGTCATGAAAACATATGACACTGTGTCCATCAAGAGGTCATTTAAATCATTGTTTGCTACTGGAATTGACCGAATGACATCTATTTCTTCGAATAAGAAAGATGTGTATGATCTCTCGGTTATAGAAATTTTAACTGTTCATTTTTTCGGTCTTTTTTTTTTTAATTCGTATTTAAAAAGTATGATATATTCGTATATTGTAATAACATTTATATATATTTAATATATTAGTAATTATATCGCATAAGCTCGAGTACAAAATGAATACGAACACATTCAAATAACCGTCGGCAAGAACAGTATGACATCAAAAGTGAACAATATAGCACAGCAATATACAATTGTACACAGATTTTCAATCGAAAGAGTTGGTCAGCAACAAATTTGATTAAATATTTACAAACTAATCGTTTACATGACACTTAAAGAGGTGTACCGTTTGAATTAAAGAAACCGTTCACCGACCACTAGATTCACTAAACCATATATGGCAGCAAACAAATAAATCATGTCCCACCTACCCTGATTCATAACAATAAACGCAGATGTAACTACATACAAATATCACTTCAGGTAGTAACAGACGAAAACATGCCAGGATTAATTTATCATGACACTCAGAATGTTAGTTACATTGTCAAGCAAAAACAGACATGATGAACTGATCAAGACCTACAGTACCTGAAATGATTAATTATCAAACAAACAGAAACTATGATCAACTGATTTTCCATGGAGACCGAAGATATGATCTACTATCTTTCTACGTAACATATCATAATCAGCTGACCTAATGGAAGTTGGAAGAGATCCAACATTACGATAGATGGGACATTTCAACCCTAGAACTCCCGAGTCGACTTTACAAATAAGAAATGAGCATTATTGATATTCATATGCTGAAAGAGACTGAATAGCAATACCAGTATACATAGCCTTCTAACTCTGATCGTAAATATATTTCTACATTTGTATTTTGTAATGTACGCATCGGGATGTATTCAATCGTTATGTTGATGTACCTCTCGATACATAAAAGTTTCATAATAATGTATTAATAAACCAATGTTTATTGTCCATATCAATATATTTCTTTAAGTGTTTTTTTTCAATATAATGTTCTCCAAGCTGAATCTGTAATGCTATCATTAAATAAAAACAGAAATCTTCCTAAACGGACAGAATTTATTAGCTAACTCTCTCTATGTGATTTCTGAAATATGTAGAATGTTGTTTAAATTTTGTTCACACCAGCAAACATGTCACCAATGTTAAAATCCAAAGACAACATAAATGATTATTTACGTAATCTTATTACAATTTAAAAACAAAATAGGATAAAATTACATCTCTAAATACTAAAGTGCATAGTAAACATTTAAAATAGCATAACGATGTTTAAAGGCGCAAATACTGAATTTTATAGAAAGATTGAAAAAGCTTTAAATTGAATTCAAAATAAATATTGTCATGTCGAACGAAGTCTGGATGTTCTAATTAATGCAGTTAAAGTTTTGAAACATGGATCTTAATTTACTAGGGTGACGATCTCTTGCTAATTAGTCCGTCGCTCTTAAGTTTAGGAATACGTTCAGACAGAAAAATCATATATTCAGCACAAAGTGTGCCTCCATTCAACCAATATCACAATCATCACTTTTATCATTATTTTTTAACAACTTTTTCGCGGTGACGTTTTTTGTGGTGACGTTGTTGTTTTTTTTTAAGGAAAAAAATGACAATGTGTAATTTCAGATTATATAAAAAAGCAATTAATCTTGGCATCTTTTAAGTATATATGTATATTGTGATTACTATGCTTTGCTTACATTGTACGTAGATATGAGCACAAGGCAGTTACATTTAAATAAAACATCAGACAGAATATATTGTATTTACGCTATTTAAATAAAAGTTCCGGAATGTCTTTCTATTCAAATAATCAAAATGTTAAAAGTAAATATACTTTATTCAATACCAATTTTTTAAGTTAATAGCATACGAATTGTGGTACTTGACGGTGCCTTTCTGACTTCAACAATTTGTTTATACCTACTGGAAAAATCTTTATTTAATTTCAAAATACATATATTAAATACTTTAAATATTATAGCATACAATGTAGGTATCTAAATTAAATTTTGGTATCAACATCCTTTCATCGGGTTACCAACCTTTGACATTGTAACGTCATACTATTCATTATTGTTATTTTGCTGTCATATTTGTGCGTGTGAAAGATAAACACTTGAAAATGTTTTGAAATGAAAATCTTTCACAAATCAAACATGTGTAGTATCATTCAGTTACAATAGTAATTTGTCAAGCATCTGCACGCATTGCACGTTTTATTAAGATTGAAAGACAACCTTTTTTCAATGTTTATATCAAACCTAAGGAATGTCAAGTGCAAATAATTTAACAGGAGAGAAGAAAAACGTATATGAACAGAATTCCAATGCAGATATGTCGGTAATGATTTCACATCGCATTTTTCATTTTGCCAAATGAGAACTTATTCGATAGATTGTGGTTAATTACGGTTGAATAACTACAAAAAGTAGATAAATTTATTTCTTTTTAAAACCTAAGTGATGATCCTTAATATCACAGAGCTAGTGAATTATTGCATTTTTGCTTTTTTTCTCTTACCTAAATATATCTTAATGTAAAACATTTCGAGAATATCTTTATTAATTAATATCTCGATTATTAATTAATATACTTTTTTAAAGATGTTAAGTTGTATATTCAATAAATCAACTGAACTGTAAGTGATAACTAAATGAAATGTGACGGCAACACTTACCTTATTGAAGGCCTTTAATCTGGAATAGCATTAATAGACTCCGAGAGAAAACAAATGTGATAATCCAGAAGCTTAGCGACTAAGATAAGGTTTGCCGATAGGTTCCATATGACATGGAAATGAATCTGATTTTGGGGCGGAACGTTGGGCTCTTTGTCACTTGCAGACACGCCAGCACTCGCGATCAAAGACATAGCACGCGCAGACAGTGGGACCAACTCGGAAGGTCAGCCAGATGCTGCAACAAATTACGCTACACATCTGAAAGATATAATGGTTATATAATAATGCTCTTTAAATTACATTTCGATTGATATAGATAATGCTCATTAGAAAATATCAAATAAAAGTATTTTGATATATATATGTATATTTTTACGTGAGTAGAAAACAGTTTATAGAATACAAATATCAAACAATATTGATGCTATGAAATCAGGACAATTCCTCCGTGTACACGCCAGAATTTATCAGTGTAGACTTTCAGAAAATAATTGGGTTCGAAACCGATGGTACAATATTATACAGAACAAATAAATTAACAAGTAAACCATATATAGCAGAGGGAAATAAAATAATGGAAACTTATGTTAAACAGTAAAAAATCAAACGGGTTTACAAACCGATACATTATAAAATTTGAAATGATGCCAAACAAGAGACACTGATTTATTCATTGTAAGCTATATATGTAAGTATCGTCTATATATGTTGGTAGACTAAAGCGGTGACGTTTTATATTTTACTCTTGAGAAAGAAGCAAGAAAAAAAAACAATACCAGTAAAACATTTTTTTTTTCTACTATTTAAATTCCAATGTAAATATGTTTAACCTGATATGCATGACTGATGTTCATCAAAAAAGAAAACATGATATATGCAAAACGTTTATTTTAAAAAGGTAAATTATTACTCCCAAGAAAATGTGACAACACAGAATGATATTGTTCAATATGGTTGTCCATGGGAACACATTTAAAACTCGCCTGTTAGAAATACAAAACAAAGATAAATTCAACTTGTTTAGAAAAATAGATTAAAATACCCAGCGCCTCCATCGTGCATGCCGTAAGGTCACAGTCTGAGCGAAACTGTTTATCACTTTAACATAAATGACGTTATAGGGGTAACAAAAAGCACTTAAAAGACCTTCAATAGAGTGCAACGAAGGTTATACCGCCATTTCGATCACGAACAAATCACACTCATTGCAGTAACCATGTGGAAGATATATAAGACATTTTATTTTATCTTTCATTATGATTTTTTAGCATGAATAATTATTTAAGTGTGATATGAGATAAACTGATTAGATAAAGTGTACGTCAAGGTTCCATTTGTGTGTGTGATGAATTCATACAAGTATTGATGGATGTGACGGAATATTAGATAATTTGTAATGTATATCATACTTAAAATATATATTTTTCGTGGTTTTTTTCTATGATATACTTGTTACTACACGTGTTTACTATTGATATGTTTGATACATCCTTTGATTTTATAGTATGTCAACTTTCGGTTAAACACTGCAGTCAAATATACAAACGGTTACAATGGTGTATTAAAGTAACAGATTATGTAAAAACAGGCAATTATTTTGTTATGCAAGGTATATGTGGTGTTTACTTCAATGTGTTTTGCGACATATTTCCACTGAAATATCGAGGGGTCAACCAAGTTGGAATATAAATCGGTAAAACTAGGGCAAAAAAAGGAAAGAAAGATTCACATGGATACCATTGAAAAATTACAAGGAGAATCAGACCAGGGGTCCAAAAGAGTAAGCGTCTTCTGCTACGTGTACATAAATGGCACCCGCCATGTAAATCTAAATCGAGCTCAGCAATGTGATATCACATCCTCGCATCGAAAACTGCCACAATAAGGTGCACTGTATAAGCTTACCTCTGTGGCACTAGGTGCTGGATACATTATTACAAAGGGTTACAGCTCTTTGTTTACAAAGGGGGGAACTGTGACAACCCTTAAAAATGCCACACAATAATTAAAATACATTAAGGGGTAAAATGTACATGTAGCACACAGCACTTAATGCATTCTCGTTTTATGATTAAGGGTATTTTATGTTAAGGGCTGTCACATCGCACTATTGATGTAAAACGTTTTGCACTAAGTCAATGCTTTTACATTTATGGTGGTTACATTACACTCCTAGATGTATCTTTATATATATTATGGTGATTTTTAGCGTTAAGGTATGCAACAAAATATTATTAATATAAATATATTAGCACTGATGGATTTTCTTTCATTTCGCACTAAGGGGCGATATGTATCATATAACCCCTTTAATGTAAAAACAATATTTAAACCCTTTTTCATTAACGGCAATACGCACCCTATCATTTTCTTATCTTTGCACGAAGGGGTACTTTTTTATTAAATGTTGTCACACTATCTATAATGTATCATTTTTGCATTAAGGGTTTTACGGACCTATTAATGTATTTGTTTACACTCAAGCCATTTCTTTATAATAAAATGTTTGCTTCATTAACGTCTAAAGCTTTTATTATATTAGAGAATTTGTTTATATTATGGATCAATATGTACCATACAAACCCTTTCATGGAAAAAACATTAATATTTATACGAAATCAGGTGTGGCTTCACAAATTGATAGAAACTTTGTAACATGAATTTGGAACTTACACCTCTTAGTATAATTTTATTTACTAGCATTAATGTTGTTTTTTTATGTTTTTGGGGTTGTAACACAAATTCACATGATCGACTGATTTAACGTTTTATTTCTTCGTTCTTCAAAGCCATTTATTTGAACTGAAATGGCGTTTTCCTTTAGGTCTTTTTGTTTCAATGTCGGATAAGTTCTATGAAGTTTAAACAAATTGTGTAATACACTGATTTTGTAAAACATGCTGTTATTAGCATTATAACATTTTAGATCAACTATGATAACTTAACTAAGTCATACTTATTTTGAGGTTGGTGTTTATTGTTGTACAAATTTAAATATTGATAATTATTGTTCGAAAGTTGCGTATTTTATGATTTAAAAGATCCATATATTGGTTTGAATCAAAAGAAGTTTTTCGCTTTTTTACGTATGTTAAAATTTCTATTTATATAAATATTTGTATGTTTATCTATGTATTAAGTTTATATTGTTTTAGCACGCTTTACACATGTGTACATTACTATATGTTACCGTGCAAAAGTTCCCATGCAATTGTCTTTGTCTGAACCATAACAATGACAAATACAAAACAAACGTCCGCGTAAACAGATCAAAAGAGTAAGTAAATATCTTTTAAGATATAACAGGTGATTGCACCTACGACATTCGATAATATACAGGGTACAATATACATTCGTACCCGAAATTTTTTTTAACTTTACCTAACAGCTTTTCCGGCAGAAACTTTATCATTTACTTCTGCCTATTTAAGAAACTTAAGTAGTGTTTGTTGTTGTGTATCTAAGCAGATTTGTGATCAAATTGTAAAATGTTATGAAATTACAGCTACAATTAACTTTCTTTTAGCAAGAAACATATTCACATATTCACTGGTATTTATCAAACATTTTTTTTTTTAGTTTTTGCATAACACATATCAAAAGAACGAAATGCAAAGTTAAAATATTGATTGTTTTTAGATAAATGGTTAGTTATTTGTTTTACTGCCTTCGACTTACAAGTGTACAATTTACCAGTACTGAAAAAAATGTTACTCCGAAACTATAATAAATGATTTTTTTTTAGCAATGGTCATTTGTTGGAACGATTTTTATCAAAGTCAGCAGTTGAGTCGAATAATGGCTAAAATAAAGTCGGCAATAAAACTTAATGTAAGGAGGTTTGTAACGTCCATGTACAATCCCAATGTAGACAGTGCTTGTAGAATAGTAAACGCAATCAAAACGTTGGCGTGTCGCAATGTCTTTGAGCCCGTCAGAAATCTTGACAAAAAGTAATGTGACGCGGCTGTTCCTCTGACGCACGTGTCTGACCACCAAGTACCGTCGTCTTCACAGTGACAAACCGCACAAATGTCTGCCAGGCGTTCCCGCAGTGTTTTTGTTTCTTAACATCTCTATCATTGCCAAACTCCCACCAATTCCTGGCTGGTGCCAAATAAAACGGTCGTCTGTTCTTGCGGGTGACCTTGTGACCTAAACCTGTTAATTACAGAACCATCACTACAAAAACCGATGCGGTATGTACTTTTAATTTTTCAAGGAATTGCGCATCATCCGGAACTTAGGTTATGAAAAACGGACTTGGACCTGTCACCATTTAGATGGGTATTGTTAATTGAAAACCGTTAAAATCTCGTCTCGATCGATTGCCTTGTGGGAAAGGGTCCGCGATGGGGGTATTTACCGCTGTCTTAGACACTTAGATACAAAGCCGTTGTAATTGAAATAATATCGTAACAGCCACGGGTTTTTTCCGGTGATATATCGAATTTGAATTCTTTTTGTTCAATCAAAAAATCCCATCGTTACCCGCAGACGGCCACATATGTCTCTCCCTACATACCCCCATTGATAGTCGCCATATCACTGTTGATCGGGGGAAATAAATCGCCTAATTCCGCGAGCTTCTGACAATTGAACTGCACGCGGCCTATCGGCCTCGCGCTGTAAATCGGGTTGATTTGAAAACGAGCTGATTCGAGATGAGATAATAGTTTTTTCTCTTATTTTTCAGCAGTCATTTCAATCTTTAAACCGACACGTCACGATAGCGGGCTTTATGTTGACAGAAGTACATGTGCTCGGGGATAGGGCCGCCGACCGTGCGGTGTGAAGGCTGAGCGCGCCACAAGTACACGTGAAGGTGACGACCTAGCCACGTCGTGCCCATAAATAATGACACTCACAACATGGTCATTAACCCTGGAGGTAATTAAGGTCGAAAGGGGCCAGCACTTTTACAACGAAACCAGGTTATCACTAACTTGTGGAGAAATTCCTACAAAAAGACTTCTTTATTTCAGTGTTTTAAAGGCTATATGTAATTCACTGAGGATTTTTGCATGCGTATGAAAATTACGTGATAAAATTAGTAACTAGATTCAACAGAATATAAACAGGAAATCAATCTGCAGGCAGAGAAATCGAAGAATCTTTCCGTATATAAGAATTTGGACAGTGACTTATTAGTTGTCCATGTGTTCGTTGCTCTACTTTTTCAGTGTTTTCCGTACTTATTATGAAAATATGATATACATTATATGATATATATTATATGTATTACAATATTCTGAATTAAAGATTTTTTAATAGAGCATGGATAAATAACAAAGTAAGTATATAAACATAGTTACAACTATCAGCTGTTTACATTATTAAAACACCCACAATCCCATGCAGTACTATATTTAGTTTAAACCTGATTTATTTCTGGTAATATACAATACATGATATTTTCAACACATAATCAACAACGGTTCGGAAACAAGTGCTAAATACTTATACAATGTCCGTTTCGTTGCTATGATTGTTTTGCTGTTTTGATACACGTATCTAACATCTAACAATCCTTTGTTTTTGCTATAAGGGCGGATGGTGTCATTCACTTGGATTATTCATTTTCTACATTGTTAACAATAAATACAATAGATCTAAACATTTATGTTGTTTTGGCAAAATTCTCTATTAGTTCCTACCTGTCTACACTTTGTTGGCAAAGAGATTTCGAACAGGAATTAGGAGGATAGATAAGTCTGTATTCTGCCTACAAGTGTCTATCATTATCACTTACTTTCATTCTCACATATAACTGTCCGCAAGTTATTTGGTTTGTTTGGTTTTATTTTGTTTAACGTCATATTCACAGTTAGAACATTTAAGGACGGCCTCCCCGGCGTGAAATATGCATGCGTGTAGTGTATGCGTGTGTGTTTTGGGAGGCTGCGATATGTTCGTGTACTGTCTTCTTGTGATAGCGCGGAACTGATGCCGACTTTATAGTGCTACCTCACTGAAACATACTGCCGAAGACAGCCAGCAGGACATCCCACCCGCAATTTATATATATAGACAGGTGGTAGCTTAAGTGGATGGTCTAGGAAACAACTGGTATACAACTAACCTCACAAAAACATGTTTAAATACATTGCATCCTTTTCCTTTTTTTCTATGAAAAAAAAGTATGTGAGTTACGTAAAATGTAAATCAATTAAGAATAAATGATTTTGTGTTCGAAACGAATAGATGCTAAAACAACGCACTGTGTTAACTACAATATATACAAATAAATAAATTTTTTTTTTTATTAAATACTTTATAAAAATACCAGAAGGTCCTTGTGCTGATGTAAGGTCAGGGAATGACAGTCTTTTAAAACGTTTCAATCGCACATTTTTAGAAACGAAATAAAAATTAAGTAGACAATTAAATTTAAGCAATTCAACGATTTTAATAAGAATTTCAACAAAATCTGACTTTATTTTAGTTTACATATCAAACATACACAACATTATGTAATATACAGTAATTTGTATCCACTGTACAATGGGATGAATAATATAGCTGATTTTAAAAAGCATTCAACACTTACAACTTCGCGAACAGAGATCAATTTAATGATATCTTCTGTGAATGGAATTATCGATAGCTCGTTAATCGGGAAAGCTATTTATCAGCCCGGGCATCGCTCTGAGAACGCAATACTTTTATTACACGTGCAAAATTGTTTTTAGTTCGTGATAATGCCGCGTTAATACACAAGGCCAAAATCAAACCGGTTGTAGAAATACCTTGAATCAACGATATACCACACCGAGTTTCAAGGAGAGGAAAGAAACATGTGATCTGCAATTTTTAGCTTTCTTTAGATATCATTTAGAATCTGTCATTACATACCCTATCAAATCGTTGAATTTCAGGAATATTGATTTCCATGTAAAATAATACAACGCTTTCATGTAGTTTTGAAATATCAAACGGAATATTAAAAATGCATATCGCTCTATGAGATCTGTTTCATAAATATTTGCAAAAATATATTTTTTTTATTTTCAGTGTTTGAAACTTATACATAAATAAAAACATAAATAATAAGAGCAGAGCGATTTGCATTAAGAAAGCACTAAATTAGTGGTTTGCAATACTTACACATCAAATTAATATTTGCTATGGATTACTGTTTTATTGCAGTAAATCTCATCCAATTAATTATACGCAAATATTGATTCTGGAAATGTGGATACATCTGGTCATCGTATGTAGAAGTTAACAAAAGGAAGTTAACAACATTTTGCATAAAATATGTTCATAGGAGATGTCCTCGTCTGGTGCCAGATACACGATCAATAAAGCAACTATACAGAAGCAGCAATTGAAAAAAAAATTCACAAAATAGCTCTCTTTATTTGTCTGAAGCTGGAAGCATCAGCAAAAAAAGAAGCACCTTGGCGCGAAACAGCTAATATTGATCTTGTCTGCAAACGACCTTGACCCCCGATCTTTCGGTACATAAATCAGCAGGAGAGTAGAGGGAGACAAGATCATCTGTAAAAGAACATCAATTTATATCAATTATACATCGAAATTAAGAATCAAACACCCCTATTGCGCAGAATTGTCGATTTGGGGCCCAATTTGGTGATAATTGATATAAATCCAAGCGACGGCGTGTAAGGATGAGCGCATGGTAATGAGGAACATAACACTCATGGATCAAACAAATATAAGTGCACCATGATAATCTGTGACCCCAGATTTAAAATATGAGATACAGTTGCAATCCATTGTCACTTTTTTTCTAACGTGAACAGAAATCTGAGCTTTCATAGAAAATGTACACATAAAATACCACGATTAGGTCATTTTAGTCATATCCTAGATAAACAAATTGAAATAATAAGAAAATTGCTATCGGTACACTATTTGAACCGCTCGATTTTTACGTTTGAAGTGTTCCCATTGCTGTTTGTATATGTCTCTGTTATAGTGGCGTTGTTCCCTTTGTGATATGATCTTGAACAATTAGATTTGTATTGTTCTGCAAAGACGAGTTTCGAAAGTAAACAAACTATGGGGAATGTTTGTACTGATATTAATACCCGGCCTCCTCTCAGAAGCTACGTTATAACAGCTATGGGGAATGGTGCTGTGATTTTCAAAGTATACAGGGTTATAATTCAGTGAACATAGCGAATACGCTTTAAATATCATAAAAACGAATTCGAACTTCAGTGGAAAACGAAAAGACACCTGAAACTGAGGAAACACCAAAATGAAAGGATAAACACTAAAAAACATTTTCCATTATATTGATATAAAAAAACCCAGAGGCAAACCGTTCCTGAAGCGTTCCCTGTACATTGTTTAGCGCTCATAATAGCTTTTACATACGGAGAGGTGACAAGCTTGGTAGATACTTTTTACCGTTTTGATGTTGCTATCCGACCAATGGATGTTTGAACAGTAATTTTCCAAAAACTCTCTATAATTATAAGTACTGAATAAAACACACAGAAAAAACAACAACAAAAACCAACAACAAAAAATTAGTTTTGAGTGTTGATGCAAAATAAAACTTGAAAATAATTATTTTACTGCACTTAATGTTTTTTGGGGCTATTTAAGACTGCTCAGAAGTGTTAATTAAAGTTAAAAGAACGAAAACGTCTTATCGAAATTTTTCTATTATTCTATTCCAGCTATAAAGTTTAAGATAAAATAAAGATTACAATGCACCTAAAGTTATTTGATATATTACAAGTACATAACAAATTATGCACGCTGATATCTTTGTCCGTAACGACGCGGTTAGAAGTACGTTAGATCCCTCTAAAATACATCACTATCGACTGTCTGCGAAGCACTTGAAGGACATTGGAGATAAAAAGACCCATAACATGGAATTAAGATAAGAAAATGTCGTTATTCAGTAAGAAAGAATACTTCTCTCTGACGTCTGGGCTTCACCTTAAGATTTTTATCGCCAGTTTCACCTATACTTTGTATTTTTACTGATCTGGTCACTTTGCTGGCTAAACGGCTTACTTGGACCTCTGTGACTTCTGGAGTTTCTATGTTGGCTTGCACTGGCTGATCTTATGTTCAATGTCCGCGTTATATCGGCTTCCTCGAATTTCGATAAAATCCATATAATGTAGGTTGTTGTTATGGTGATAACTTAAGATAATATGTTTTCCATTTATGTATATTAATGATGCTTTTATGTATAAATTTGATTGTATTGATGCCATTATGTGATTGTTTGATGGAACATGACGTTTTTTAAGTTGTAATAACGTGTGTCCAATCCCTTTAAAATTGTTCAAATGAAATATGTTCAAACTAAACTAATGATTTTAGTATCAAAGTCCTCCTCAATAGAATTTTCCTATTGAAGTATTAAAGTTCAGCTAGAGCATTTATAGTCAATATGAATGCCATCTTCAATGTAGCAAATGTCTTAATGTCTAGTTAATTGAATGCCAATCTGATTAAGATAAAGCTCCTATCATACGATAGAAAAGAGGAGCTGTATTTTAATCAGATTGATTGAATACCAACTGAAAGCTGTTCAATATTAAATCCTTATCTTTATTTTTCATCTTGAATGAGCAACTCAAGTAAAACACTTAAAGACTACTTCCGGATTTAGAGAAACATTATCAAGACATCAGAGACCGAAACATCACAACACAGAGATAGAAAATAATGCAATTTCATAAGTAAGGCCAGTGTGTCAGACGGTGATATTTACAGCTAGCCCCTGCAATGACACAATTTTTCAGAATAAGTCTTGAGTCAGGAATAATATCACAGAAAGAATTTTTGCATTTATCTTCTCGGTTTCTTTTTAATAATAAAACAGAGAATTATCGACCGCTGTCGCCTGCAAGTAAGCTATCTAAGCATATTGTATTACTCAACATCAGGGAAATCTCTAAAAGGTCATCAAATACTCACACAACAGCAAAATGATTTTCCTTCTAAACCCAGCTATGAATTCCGACTAATAATTACAAAACATACCATAATGAAAAATGTCAATGACAAGTTAAGAACACTTATAATGGATCAAAGCAGGAAATTTGACAGAGAGGGAGGGATACACAATGCAAACAATTGCGTAAGAGCAGAATTTGAACAAAGGAGCCATTAACATTCTGTCCATTGTAAATGACGAGGAGAATGAGAGCAGGTGTTCCGGAATAGTAAGCTTCTACTGCTTCATTGACAATATCCGCCATTTAAAGGTACAGTATGTCACATCCAAGTATTTGATTTAAACTTTATTTTATTTCACAAAAGAACAATTCATAACATACAATTGGTACAGCAAGGATTCAGAAAAAAGTTTTTGCACGTCCTGTACGTGGGAAACTGGGTAATAACAAAGTCACAAGGTACACGAACAAAATCAAAACATTCATATCGCACAAGGAAATAGAATATATACTAGTAAACGAAACCTTGTGTTTAAAGTTTATTCGTCCAAACTGTACCACATAAAAACTCACTGCGTCAATTAGAACTCTATAAAGATAAAAGATAAAAACTGAACTGACAACAAGTGGTAGTGGAAGAGCCAGCTGTATGAGGTCGATTTATCAAGTCCTTCGCGGGGAATAGTTTTCGAACTCTTAATGTTCCTCTGCACATTTTTGAAAAAGGGTTAAGTAGATGAACGAAAACGAAAGGAGACTGCCTATCTCATTTTTCCCGCAGTACTTATATTTTCTCTTTGTTTGGCGAAAGTTCCGCATTTCTCTTGGAGTTATAAGAAAACTTAGTGTTCCTGATATACTTCCAAAAATTTTGATAGATAAGTTCCGAACGGCATGGACAATTTAAATCAATGAGAAACTCAATTATTTAGAAATATATATATATATATATTAGAATTAAAACGTGATGCAAAAAAAAGGTTACTAGGGTTACTAGATAAGTACGAATGGTCTACTTGATTTGCGATTATGCCAGTCGAGCCATCCTCGATATCCACATACTTGATATCCATCCAGGGAACCAATTCCAGGGGTGTATAGAGCGAAATTGAGCGTAATCCCTGGATAACGAGGATGCGATATACAGGGGTTACACTCACTTTCGCTTTCTACACCCCTGGAATATGTCATAGCAAAATCGAAGGCTCAGTGTGCAGCACCTTGGTGATGAGACGTGAAGGCTAGTTAATTTGATCCTTTGACATGTACAGTTGAGTGTAGACTAACCTTTACACCTAGTGCACTAGTAGTGCACTACGTTTAGACTAGTAGTGCACTAC
>JAULCA010429571.1:0-11523 GCA_032360845.1 Crassadoma gigantea
GCGAAATCCTCAAAATTGTATTGCTTAATGTATATGCTTATTGTATTAATTGTATAACTATGTACTGTAAAGCGCTTAAGCGTAGCTTATGTAAGCTAGATAGGGCGCTATATCAAATGTTGTATATTATTATTAAAAATCATCATTATTAGCGATGAACCAAACACAAATGTACAAAATACATGATTTTATTCGATAAAAACCAAAACATAACACAATGTGTGTTTTTGGATAACCAATATGTGTAGACTATTGTAAATTTGTCTATGTTCTTTAATAATTTGATAAAACAAGATATCTCCGTTTCAAAAAGTGTAAGGGGTCTATTTTACAGAAAACACAACTGGAAGCTGGGAAGAACAGATGTAGTTTCTCCTTTCGCTTAGTGAAGAGAGGTGGTTATCGTGAATCATCTTCATAAACAATACACACACCTGAGTATTAGAGGGATTGGAATGATCTTGCAATATCCATCATGCTAGATATCAGACGTTAGGTTTTGCTATTGAATGTTAGGAATATATAGATCAAAGTACTCGTAAACATCTTTATAGGGGAATTTGTACCGTAAGATTTTCTCATCAAAATCGAATATTAAGAGATTTACAATCAATAAGACATCACAGCCTTAAAGTTTGTCATAGCGAAAAATATTTTCTCAGGAAAAACAGGATGCTGTTGGTATGTAGTTCTGGCTCTGGTTATTTGACAGATAGGTTCGAGCAACAACTGATAAGCGCGACGAACATGTGTTGGTGGATAAACTAATACGACGGTAACATTGACGACAAGTCGTACGACACATTAGCTATTGTTAAACAGCCAACTTACATCATTAGGAAAATAGAATGAATATGGTTATTATGGTGTTAAATCAAATATGGATATGATTGTTCCGGTGACGTTTTTTATATTACATATATACGTGTACGCGTACCCACTATAACACAGGTATTGTTCGGTTAATTCTTCAGGTAGCATTTATATAATGTTGATTGATAGAATGTAGAAGCTATGCAAAATGAACCATTTTAAATAAGCTTTGATACGTTTGCATTATATTGTTTCACTTCACAATATGCTGTCATCGGCTTTGACCTACATCCGGCCTGTCGCTGCACCTCAGTGCATACGGGGCCCAATATTTTAACTAATTATACGTAAATCAGTTGACGCCGGCAATATTCAGGACATCGACATTCTTTTCTTTTAAAATAACATCTGACATTGGCTTCATTATCGTGTGTTTATTTAGTCGCTATAGAAATACAACAACAATGTGCACAGGTGTTAATTTTACGGTCGACTGGTCGGACGTCGTGCCATGTTCGCTCAGGAACGGTTTACAGAAGTACATTTTAGTATATTTTACCCATCCCGGACACAAAATTGGTTCGGTGTTCGGAATTCGGAGGGTTCGGTATTAGGATGTGTTTTATTACTATAATAAAAAAGGAACATTTCCGTACATCGTAAGTTCGTTCGGTATGAAGAGGTGTTTGGTTTTGGGAAGGATCGGTTTTTGGAAGTTGCACTGTACTGGATTTTAAGCTACTTATTACAGATTCCTCAATACATTAGAATCTTTCTATTTGATCAACCACGCTTTATTGAAGTCGAAAAAGATTTTTTTTTATGTAAAAGTACTTCTTAAAATGATCATTCCTAGAGTCACAAATATTAAGTGGTATTATTTGATATCGAGATATAACTGTTGTCAGTGTTTTGTACATGATTTTCCCGACTTAAAGATCTATATCTTTATATATATTTCCGTTTAGAAATTTTTATAATTTATCAGTTATGTTAAAATAAGTAATTATATTTCAAGCCACTTACTTAATTTATCACACTGGAAAATTATGTATGTTTGTATCTTAAGTTTGATTTAATGCTTATCACAGTTCGAAGTGTTACATGTGTTCGATGTTATTTGTTGATATTCTACATAATTTTTTCGCTATTTAACCTTGCTTGTGTGCGTGTGTGTGATATCGGAACGTTTGAGCCCTTTGTTCCTTTATGGAATATTCATGAAACGAAAAGATATATCGTATTAAGCCAAATATGTTTCAGCCTGTCGAGTCCCGTCGGAGTTGCGTCCCTGGAAAGCATCTACTGTATCAAGTTGTTTCTTTTCACAATTTTTTGTTTTAATTGAAAAAAAGCTTAGGCTACACAATGTGTTATCGTATATTCCATCTCCAAATCAGCGTCGTAGATCTGACTTTGTTACTCGTATAATTTGAAATTAAAACGTTGTTTTTCTTTAAGACGCTCGAGCTCACATTACAGAACAACTATCTCTTCGTGCCTTTCAATGATTATAAGTTTGATGGGCCAAACCGAGTCCCTAGTGACTAAAGAAGACGACAACTATTGTGTGAAAGTCTGTTAACATTTGATGTTGTGTTATTGTTCTATTTCAACCTCGTGACACAACACATTTCGGAACAAATTGATATTTTACTTCCAAAAAAACAACCAATGAACACTTTTAAAAAAATGTTACAGTTATCTTCATTTGTCAGAATAACGTCTGCAAAGACACATCATATAAATCGTATCAACAGGTATCATTTGTACCTGCTATTTAATAAAAAGGCCTGTTAAAGCGTGTGTAAAATGACAATCACGGTCTCCAGTGACATTCAGTATCTGCCGAAATGGCAAAGATAGGTAAGATTTTTAGCATTCAATGATTAAAAAAAATCTGTGACTTCGTAGTAAGTTCTTTGGCAAAATGGCTTTAACGCTAAATTCTACATATTGTGTATATATCTATTATTCCCAGTCGTTGTGATTTATAGTGATCAATTAATTGTTTTGGTTGATCATTTCTTGCATAGCTAGTAGTCATGATATCCTAAATTAGCTTATTCCATACTACGTTTTACTTGTTTTTATATGTTCCTCTCTAGAACATGATGTAGTATACTAATCTTTTGCTGTAATCCGTTTTTATCTTTTAGACGTCATAATGTCATTTTATTTATTTATCTATTTCTTGCTAAACAAGCATGCTTTTAGGAATATAAAAACCCAGACCATGACTTTAAACTTATAAATTCTGTATTAATTGTTTTTAATGTTGAAAATCAATTAATAAACATAATGTATGACATAATTTAACAGCAAATGAGGCATGTGTACACAATAAACGTTCAAAAAGTAAACAGCGGATGTAACATTATCAGCAGTGACATAATGTTACATTATATCAACATTGAATACATAATAACGAAATGCATAACAAGAACACAACATGATAAAATAGTTCAATGACGTTCTCAATAAGTTCACAAAACTTTCCCGAAGACATTCGGATCTTCTGGAATGCTGCTTTTACTCCGTAAGAGAGGAGAATACTCTGAAATTTAAACAGGAAATATTGATATACCAAGAATATCACTTTTATAAAATATAAAAGTATATGTTTTTTTAGTTTGGTTTAAGTAACAATTCGGCATTCAGATAAGCGTGAACGGCATTTTACAGTATGCAATTGACAATTAATTGTGTTATACACCATATATTTCCCAAACGTTATCGAAACATATGTTACACAGATTATTGTTTTCAATTTGTAATAAAAACATTGTATAACTAAGACATAAAATTTCAATGTCAAGCGCACCATACATTGTTAACAAGTACTAAATTAAATGGGAGACCATTCCAGAAGTCCCCAAACTAACACATAGTCGCAAAAGTGCCATTGAACAGGATCGCAATGTCATAATAAACCAGCAATGTACAAATTAAATTTATGGATAGAACAATTTCCAATTTGCGACCGAACGTAAGCTTCGTGTTGATGATATGACAACAAAACCTATGCGGTTGAATCCACGGTCCCCTTATACCCCTACATACAATGTACCAATTTTCATGAAAAAATTCGAACAGGATTTAAATTTCTTCTTATCAGAAGATCCCATGTGGTTGATATGTAGTTGATATGGCAACGAAACCTGTGCAGTTGAATTTGCAGCCACTGCCCATCCTAATATAACAGTTAGCAACGAAATCTCAAAAGAAAATGACCAATAAGAATCAGAATTTGCACAACCACTCACCATGACGAACACTTGTATTAAGTTGCATTGATTTCGCTTTCTTAGTTTAAAAAAAATATATTTCAAAAGATTGAACGTGCACAACTAGGGACCTTTAGGCCTCCTTCTGAATTTTGAAGAAGATTCTGCAGTATTAAAAACAATGTAACAATATTTATGTAGGATAGCCGTCGGTTTTCTTGGCTATCAACTCTGATTAAAATGTAATACGCACATCTAGGGACCATGGGAAAATTAATTGTGAAATTTGGAAATGATCTCCCTTGTATGTTGTGAGAATACGCACTTCATATTTAACAAAGTTTACCCTTGAACCTATCGGCCATTTGTTGTCTCCCGATCAGTCCAAAACTTCATTATTAGTCATTTGGTACTATGGGAAACCAAAACGTGAAGTTTTAGGGAAAAGTATCTAGTTCTAATTGAGAACTAGCGCCGACAAGAATCGCTAAAGTAAGGACGGACGAACGGCTTGACGGACAAGCGAACGAATGATCGACGGGCCAAGGACGATGAGCGATTTCAACAGATCACCACCATCAGTTGATGGGCTCAAAAGAATTAAACTATATTTGAATATAAAAGTAATTCTCTTTATTTTCACTGCACACTTTTTAAAGACATCCATTGTTAAATGTATTGAAAGTAAATAAATATTGTTCACTGATAATTGCGGTAAATGTATATGAGTTTAAATCAGGTATATATCTATCAATAAAATATTATACAAGCACAACAAGTATAGAATATAAATTATATATAAAAGATAGTAGTAAACAGAGCAAAATGATTCCAATACTGATTCAACTATTCAAATCATGGTCTGTAAAGATCAAAAGAACACCTTCAATACCTATATATTGATATTTTTCTTTGATAACTGTTATCCATGGAAATATACGGATTTGAAATTGAAATAATGATGGTTTTATACACTTAGTCTTAATCTGAAAAAAATCAATCGTATGAAATTATAATATATATAAAAATAAAATAAAATTATGCTGATAAGATGAAGTAATAACAATAAAAAGGACGGCTCACATAGACTTATTCCGTCCCGTCAACGTTTTTAAGTGTGACCTTTGACCCTTTTATCTTGATCGAAAACCTCCGTTCATCAATCAAATTTGCAATACTTATTCTGTTAAAGGGTTAACACATATGTATGCCAGGATTGAGTAAAGTATGAACTCCGACCCCTCAACCTTGACCGATGACAATCATTTTTTTTATTCCAATGTAAAACTCGGTATTATAGTGCCATGATGCGAATACTACAACGATGTTGAATGTTTTAGTGACACAAAGAGCATACAAAAAAGCATTTCCACTTAAACAAGTTTCAGTGAATGAAAAGCAAGTTCATTGGATGTCAAAGGGTAAGGCAAATAATTTACATAGTTGGTACGAATGCAATGCAAATAAAACTTGAAAAACATACAAATATATATAAATAAAACGCCGATCAAAGAAAACATCATAATTACGTAATTTTTAGATTGCATAGGGATATGCGAGTATTATCAAAATCATAAAACGTATATCATAAACTTTACACCACCTGTGTTTTTCGACGGCCTGGCCATTACGAGCATTTTTGCTCGTGATCTATCGCGCGGAATGTAGGACTTAAGTTTTCGTCTATAAAATCAAAATCAATAGAAATTTAACAACAAAGCATGCACATAATGTTTCATTTTTGTATGATTAATCTCCACAAAAAATATAATATTTGTAACTAGTAACAAGATTATAAGTATGCAAATGCCGGAAGAATTCAATATGTCTTATTTAACCAAACATCAAAATGTAACAAGTTATATGTTTTGCATAAAAACACATATGTTAGCGTAGTTGTTTTAGCACATATACCAAACTGGTATGGGCATGTCACAAAAAACCGGCACTTGATATGTATTTTTTTGAATATAATATGACGAAGTGAACGACGAAGAAAAATCGCACATCTCTTTGTAAAGATTTAAATTATCAAACCAAACAGTACAGAAAGAATACAAACTCCTCTCACACATCTTACAGAGTTATGTAATTATGATTTAGGAACATATCACCTTGTCACTGCAAGGATTTGTATTGTTATTCACAAAACTAGGAGTGCTCCAATGACCTAGATTGACTTTGGATTTCTTAGCTCTTGCACCCTGTCTCTTCTTTCTCATATATGCGAATTCTCAATTCAGGGTTTCGGGTGTTACCTTCTTTCTCCTTCTCTTTCTCTTCCGTCGTTTTTGTTTTTCGGTTGCCTCTGAAGTATTTGGTTCGGATTCTGATTTCGTTGATTCCATGTTTCTCACTTTTATTTCTCCTCCGCCAGGTATTTCAGTGACATCAACCTATATCGCTGTTCTCTTCGATAGTAATCTTGCCCCATCTTTGGCTTTGTTGTATTGGCGTTACATCTGTTTTGCTGCTACGTAAAACCATGCCACTCTCTGTTCATGGTTCTTCTTGAATTACTCTGACTTTTACAGTTACCTCCTCTTCTTTCTCAGTTCGCGTCTCACCTTCATCTCCCAATGGCCGTGCATGTTTGATTTCTGTTGTCTCTATTCCTGCATGCGTCGTCACAAATGGCTCACTCCTTTCATCAATCGTATTATCGACGACCTTTTCCGGTTCATGCGATGTACGTTTCCTTTTACTCTTTCGTCGTTTTCTTCTTTCCGTTTTTTTGTCATTGGTGTCGACATATGTATCTGGCTTCTGTCTTTAGCTCCTTGTCGATTTTGACGTTTTCTTGCGTCTGTTGAAAATTCCATGTGCAAGTTAGCTCTGTTAAGCTTTTCTGGCCACATTTCTTTTTCTCCGTTATGTCTTTTCTGATTTTTTTTAGCTCCCGCAATCGGTTTATGAGAGATACACAAGACGTTGTCAGAGTCTGATCTGGCACTTCGATCATGTTGAACCTTCATACAGCTTTTTGATTTGGTTCGTTTTGTTTTCTTTCCAGCTTCTTTTTGGATTCCATCTTGTGAAACATCTTTATCTGGCCAGGCTATAGACATTTTTTCTTTCCCTTCATCAGGGGGATCAGCAAGCGAAATGTCATAAACATGTATCACTTGATTGCTGAAAATATAATTTGAAAAGGATTACGTTTATATTTTGCAAAACCAACCAATAAAACATATGATTATATTGAATAATATTTAGTTTCTTTGTTCTATTAACTTATGATCAGTCTATCTTTCGTTCAATGGTTTGAAACCCGTTTATTGTAGACTTTATAAGGATATCGTTTAATGTTCCCATTATATACAACTATTGGGCGATTCAAATTATATCTTTAAATCCGTTTTTTTCACAAAGGTTATAGCTCTTTTACCAGTAAGTGACGTTTTTTCTGGGTATTGCTTTTTTATAATTCTCAAGAACTTAGAAATCTACAAATTTGTCCTTTGTGTCCTGCTTTATTCCATGCTTTTAATCTCAATAACAATATAACCCTTGATTACTCCGACGTTTATTCCAAACGTCATTATTGTAGGCACTGTGGTTCATAAAAGAAACCTGTGATAGCTACAATGCATTGCCCCTTCAATGAGCAAGTCAAATGACATAACTACACGCCGTTAGATGCTTTAAGGCTACAGCTTTTGATCTCTCGAGATATGGCCTTTAAAAATTATGAAGAGACATAGCTTAAACAAATTGATTGCTCTTTGCCAACAGTTAAAACCCGTAGCTGTTGGCATTATTGATTGAATTGAAAACAACACAGTAACAGAAACTGAAATTCGTAAGAGAAAAACTTAACAAATATTGATAAAGTGATATAATATACATATACAAAAGTATTATATATTTATCCGACACACACTCTTTTATCTTTGATCTCATAATATCTACAACTTCAAATTTCTTTCCTTATTGTGTTCAGACAATGACACATGTATCAAGAAGATGTTTTGTAAGCATATGTATCCTCGAAACACTTAATCACGGATTACATAGTTTTGTAAGAATGAGGTGACCACTGTGAAACCCGTCTGACTAATACAATACACTCAAGATATGTCAACATTATTAATCTGAGAAAACAATGAAAACTGACCATGACTCGTAGATTGTTCTACATAAAGTGACTTTTTTTGTTTGGTTTTGAAAAAACACAACATCACGCCAATTATAAGACAAACGAAGCCGAGTCCAGCAACAACTGTGACGACAGGAATAATGATGTATTCTAGAGTAGTATCTGGGTCACGTGTGTCTTTGTCGCTTACAACACAGTCTGCAAATAATAAACAAGTTAGGAATGTGGTTGTTTAACATATGTAGTATGTCGATACAATGTTACGTATATCGTATATGTTAGCGTTATATCGACTTTGCAAACTCATAACTTCCATAAATGTTTCCTTCACTTCTATATATATATATACTACAGAATAAAAGAAGAAACATTATCAGAAAAAATCTCAGGAACGGATTTTTAGTACTTTCACCTCTCTAGGAGATAACTGTGCCACTCAATCACCCTTTTCTTCTTTCTTTGCAAATGATCTTTCGAATACTTCAAGAAAGAAGTTAGCCTTATTTTTCTTTTTGTAATAAATGTATGTATAAAAACAACGCCTTCATCACTTCAACAATCCAAACCGCTGTGTAGCAAAATAACTTATTATGAAAAGAGGATTGCAATTCATGTGTTTCAACAACTTGGTCACATCAATCTTGCTGCAAGTTAAAGGAAGGGAAAGGAGATAGGTAAGGTGTAATCACTATACGAAATATGGAAGCAAAAACACGTTTTGTTTTCGCATTACTTTTCATATATCATTCATAAGTGCATTGGAAATCGAGTACAGGGGGTCTAAAAAACATCAATCTGAGTCAATTCAGTCACGTACCTTCGCTTGATGAATTAGACCACGTGTATACGCTCTCCTCGGGTTTACATTCCAGACATAACGCGTCCTCTTTATAGGATCCTTTAGGATGACAGTCACCACTTATATAACAAAACCCTTCCTAAAAAAATAACAATATCTTTAAATACAAAAGTGCATGAAAATTTTATATTCTTATTCGCCAAAATACAGTAGTGAATGTTGTTTACAATTTTGTCATCTAGAAGCAGTGACAAAATTGCTAAAATAACAACAAAATATATAATAAACGGTTACAATGTGCTTTATTTACATACTCACTTGGATTTCAAAATTATTTGTTAACGGTGCTATTTATTATTTTTTGCTAAATAACATGATTACAGATATATCATGTATAACCAAATACAGGTAATATTATCCCTTTAACTTATCTGAGAGTTCAGCTTCGATCAGGTGTATTTAACGTCATGCAAGTAACCAGATACACCCATTTACAATAATGGTTTTTTTCAACCTAGATCAGCTGCAATTAACACCATACACGTACATATATTAAGATATATCCCTTAACATGATCAAGTAATTCAACCTTGGTCACCTGTAAGTAACCTCATAGTGAAAGGGCATCCTTTTTTGATAGTGTTTATACTGAAACTTATGCCATATGTAACTAACATCATACAAATAATGAAAATGAAAAAAAAATGTTCCTTTCCAGTATACTGTTCTTCAACCGTCATCAGCTACTACTTACCTGTATATAAAACCCATTAACACAAGAGTTATTGATGAAGTATTGACATGCTGCATTGATAACGACAAAATTGATGTTGTCACTAAAATCGAATCCGTCCATAGCCACCGATACATTGTACTCAATGCCGAGTCTGTCTGTCAAGACGTGCATCTCTGGAAGGTCACAGATAATTTCAAAAAGGCTCTGGTGTTGAGCTGATGCATTTGATGTCTCCAATGTATGGTTAATCTCACCTATCAATACCTGTGAGAGATAAACAAGCAATAACATGATCATTACGAACGGCTAAATAAAAAAAAAATGAAACTTAACGAAAATAACAATCTTATGTCATCTTTTCTTTTTACAAAATCAATTATATTTGTGTCAAATAAAATAGACTCACCATGTCAGAGAAACGCGCACATACACGAATACAGTACCATGACTTTCGCGCTGAAGAAGCTTATTACGCTGGTAATATGTGAACATTTTAGAAAACGATCTGATTTTAGCCTGGTATTCATATTGTCCATTTAAAATAAACGAGTCCCATAATGTCTGTAATTTGATTAAAAAATGGTAATCGACACATAAGTTTCATGTTTGAAATATCTGTTTTAATCACCTAATGTACTGTGTTTTCCAGTGAATATAATATGTCATCATTGTTTTGCATATTAATCTATTTAATATGACCTTTCAGCCCTGTGATTGGTTGTACATTTCAATTGTGACGTTATGCCTTCAACAGGTACATGACCTCACCAACTTACACACTGGAATCAAAATGGCGGCATTTTTCATTTCAAGGTTGCGTGAAAATTGTCGTTTTACATGATTAACTGCTTAAAATCTTGATTATGTGATCCAAAAGGTATTACACTCACTTACATTTCATATGATATTTATGTAACTCGTCACGAATTCTCAATTGTAGTTCTCCAGAATCTCGCTTAACTGAAAAATTTACTTAGATTCGTTTCATGAATCTCATATGATCCTATATATATATCAATTTCTGACAGGAAAGGGAAAGTGCATGGCACAAAGATAAAAAATAGCCAACCTTATTGTATAATTAATAGTTAACAGACATGTTTGGTTATGTTGTAACCAATGAAGTCTAAAGTAGGTAGTGGTATAGATAATCTCGTAATGTGATATTGTCGTCCGAAGGTTAAGATTGATTGTTATTAATTTTGCCAAAATTTGGTTTTACATTTTAACAATGCTATTTGAACGTGACGATAAATAGGTATGTACTGACCTCACGACCACTGAATTGACAGGTGTAGTTTCGATCCGTAGGGAAGTCCTGTCCCTCAACCATAACGAAGTTACATCCGTCGTCGATATCACACAGTCAATCATTGTCCAGCCCGTATACCACTAAAGGTGCGTTTAGGTCAAAGGAAAAATCCTCAGAAGCGAAACCTACATCACATTCATATTTACCTGCGTGTGAATTAAACATATTGTTTATACATATGTATATGTTGATTTATGATGGCACTCTCTGTGCCAAGACTATATTTTAATATACACTAAAAACAAGTTTTATCAAGTCAACATTTCCATTACAGGTCCTTGGACTTCAATGCTGTTATTTTTAATGTATACATGATTTGACAGAAATGATTCTGAAGAGACGGGGAAGATCTCCAAACCAGAAAAAAATATTTCGAAAACAATTTTTTTTTTTAAATTTCATTTGAAAGCTTTTTAACTTGCACTATCAGCTTTAAGATCATCTTTGAATCCCCCACTTCATCTGTCTGTCTGTCTGTCTGTCTGTCTGTCTGTCTGTCTGTCTGTCTGTCTGTCTGTCTGTCTGTCTGTCTGTCTG
>JAULCA010429593.1:0-11360 GCA_032360845.1 Crassadoma gigantea
TCCCCTCCTCCTCCTCCCCCACCCACCCTATCCTTTCCCTCTTCCTCTCCCACCCACCCTACCCCTTTCCCTCCTCTTCTCAACCTCCCCGAGACACTCCCTCCTGTCCTCTCTCTTTCATCTATCTATCCATCCCATAGTAATTCTGTCTATTCACAGTGCGGTAATATATGTCGATCGATTTGTTTAGGTATGAAGTTAGTACCTGTCGTAGTTTTACCTGTTATTTGTTCAATTAGCATCCGGTACCGTTACAGCGTGTATGTACCTGTGTCATACTGCTATCGCCAGGTATTCATATCATTAATTGATAATTTACCTGTATTATGATCCTGGCGAGGGTAATGGACCATTGATCACGTTGAGGAATTGATGTTAGTGGATTTTACAGTCTACCAGGTAACAGATGCATCAATTAAACATCCTTAACTTATTGACATATTCATAAATAAATATAACCCCATTTCAGAAAAAAAAATAAAACCACATAATTTGACATTCACAATTATTACATTCAAATTTATCATTTAGAAATATTATCTTTTTTTCTCGCAAAGCCACTGAATAAATTCATTTAAATGTTTGACGTAAGCTGAAGCTAAGCTAAGAAAGCTTAAAGCGTTGGGCTCATGTATATTGATCCAGTCGGTTGTACCGTGTGGTATACGGTATATTTGTTACAAGCATAAAATAAGATGACTTATTTATTAATTATGTTACTTCACACTCGCAGTATATGGATTAATATTTCAGATATGAAACACATGTTGAAATTGTCCCGTTCCGTATTACATGACTTGCACGTGTTAACGTGCAGAAGCTATAGGTGAAGCACGGTGTGTAGTTTACACTAGCGAGTTTTACTCCCGTACACCTAGCCGTACTGTCGGGCTATCAAATATCACCACTATACAACAGTCACCTATTAGTATCTGCAGCAGGGCTCCGAACAAGTACCATAGCAATAATGACAGCTGCTGCTGATTAGTACAATAGTATAAAAAATGTACGGCGTTAGTCGTTGGTATAACGCCTACACTATCTTGATGTTGTTCTTGGTTCTGAAGATCATGAGCCACAGTCTGACTTACTGTGTATCGCATAATTAGTTTATCTTATATACTCTCGGCTCTATTCACTCTCAATCTTTCTTCTACCACGCGCGTACAAAACAATTATCTTCCCTTGTAAAAGACAACACTTTTATAGAGTATATCAGATTTTGTAGTTTATATTTATGGAGTTTACATTCTATTTTGTAACTTGCATGCTGAAGTTTATGGCCCATTTTGTGATTAATATTTCATGAGTTTATATCCTATTTTGTAATTTTTATTCTTGAGGGTATTTCCAGTTTTGTAATTCACATTTCTAAACTTTATATCACACTTTCCAATTGACATTTTATGAGTTGGTGTCCCCTTTGTAATCGACATTTCTGTAGTTAACATCACATTTTGTAATCGACATTTCTGTAGTTAACATCACGTTTTGTAATCGACATTATGGAGTTAACATTACGTTTTGTAATCGTCATTATGGGTTAACATCACGTTTTGTAATCGTCATTATGGGTTAACATCACGTTTTGTAATCGACATTATGGAGTTTACATCACGTTTTGTAATCGACATTATAGAGTTTACATCACGTTTTGTAATCGACATTATTGAGTTTACATCACGTTTTGTAATCGACATTATGGAGTTAACATCACGTTTTGTAATCGACATTATGGAGTTAACATCACATTTGGAATCGACAATATTGAGTTAACATCCTATTTTGTAATCGACATTATGGAGTTTATATTCCTTTTTTTTATGACTATTTTGCTGTTTGTATCCCGTTCGGTAATTGACATATCCGAAGTTTATATCACATTTTGTAATTCATGCTTCTTAAGTTTATATCTCGTTTTGTAACCGACATTTCTGAAATTTGTGTTCCTTTATGTAATTGACATTAATGGATTTTATACCCCCTTTTGTAATTAACATGTTAGCGGTTCATATCCCATTTTATAAACTATATTTCATGAGTTTATATTCCATTTTGTAATTGACATTTCTGAAGTATATATTATATTTTGTAATTGATATTTCTTGATTTTATTTCCCCTTTTATTATTGACATTTTTTGCATTTCTGGAGTTTAAATCCCGTTTTTTAATTGACATTTCTAGAGTTTATATTCCGTTGTGTAATTGATATTTTTTTTAGTTTTTGTCTCATTTTTAATTGACATTTCTGAAGTTGATATCCCGTTTAGTAATTGACATTTCAGGCGTTGATGTCCTATTCTGTAATTGACATTTCTGAAATTGCTATCACATTTTGTAACTGACATGTTTAGATTTGATATCCGGTTTTTTTTAATTAAAATTCTAGAATTTCTATACCGTTTTGTAATTGACATTTCTGAAGTTGATATCCTGTTTTGTAGATCACAGTTCTTGAGTTAATATCCTGTTTTGTAGATCACAGTTCTGGAGTTGATATCCTGTTTTGTAGATCACAGTTCTGGAGTTTATATCCCGTTTCGTAAATGATATTTTGAAGTCTCTGACCCCCTTTTGAACATGACATTTCTGGAGTTAATATGTCAATTTTAACTGACATTTCTGGAGTTTGTATCACAATTTGTACATGACATTTCTGGAGTTGATATCCCGTTTTATAATTGAAATTTTGGAGTTTATACCCCGTTTTGTAATTGACATTTTCGAGTTGATATCCCGTTTTGTTATTCACTTTTCTGGAGTCTACTTCCCTTTTATTATTTACATTTCTAGACCTATCATCCAGTTTTGTAATTGACTATTCTGGAGTTTATATCTCACTTTGTAATTGACGTTTTTGGATTTTATATCCCTTTTCGCAAATGTCATTTCTTGAATAAAGTGTTCTCTTTTGTAAATGAAATTCTGAAATTGATATCACATCATGTAAATGCCATTTCTGGGGTTCATGTCTCGTTTTTTAATTAACATTGTAGGAGTTTACATCCCATTGTGTAAATGGCATTTCTGGAGTGAATATCCCGTTTTGTAATTGATTATTCTGGAGTTAATATTTCACTTTGCAATCGACATTTCTGAAATTGATATCACATAATGTAAATGACATTTCTGGAGTTGATATCCCGTGTTGTAATTGACAATTTTGTGTTTATATCTCGTTTTTAAAATGACAATTTTTAGTTTATGTTGCCGTTTATTAATGATATTTTTGAGTTTTTATCCCGTTTTGTAAATGCCCTTTCTGAATTTTCTATTTCTTTTTTGTAGTTGACATTTCTTGAGTTTATATCCCAATTTCTAATTGACTTTTCCTAAATTGATACCATATTTTGTAGTTGACATTTCTGTAGTTTATATCACACTTTGGAATTGACATTTCCGGAGTTTAAATCCTGTTTTGTTACTGACATTTCTGGAGTTAATATTCCGTTTAGTAATTGACGTTTCTGGAGTTGATATCCCGTTTTGTAATTAAAATTTCTTGAGTTGATATCACATTTTGTAATTGACATTTCTGAAATTCATATCACATTTTGTATATGACATTACATGAGCTGATGCCGTGATATAATTGGCATTTTTTAATGTTAATCTGTTTTATTTTTGACATTTCTTGAGTTTATGTTCTGTTTTGTAATTGACATTTCTGAAGTTCATTTTCTGTTTTGTAAGTAACACTTTTGGAGTTGATGTCACATTTGGTAATTAAAATTTCTGGAGTTTTTTTTCTGTTTTGTAATTGATATATTTGGAGTAACATCACATTTTTAATTGACTTATTTTGGAGTTCATATCTCCTGTTGTAATTGACATTTTCTGAGTTGATATCACATTTTGTAGATGACATTTCTGGAGTTTATATCCTGTTTTGTAGTTGACATTTCTAGAGTTTTTATCCCAATTTCTATTAGACATTTCCTAAAATACAACATTTTGTAGTTGACATTTCTGGAGTTTAAATCTTGTTTTGTAATTGAGGTTCCCGAAGTTGATATCCCGATTTTTCTATTGACATTTCTGGAGTTAATATGACATTTCATTATTGACATTACTGAAATTCATATCACATTTTGTTAATGACAATTCTGAGATAATGCCGTTTCGTAAATGACATTTTTTAAATTTATCTGTTTTGCAATTGACATTTCCGGAGTTCATTTCCTGATTTGTAATTGACATTTCTGGAGTTGATATCACATTGTTTATTTTACTTTTCCGGAGTTAATATCCTGTTTTGTAATTAACATTTCTTGATATATATCACAATTTTGTAATTTATATTTTTGTTGTTGATATCAAGTTTTGTAATTGAAATTTTTTGAGGTTATGTCCCGTTTTGTAGTTGACATTTCTTAAGTTCATATTACATTTCTGGAGTTTATATCCAAATTTCTGTTTGACGTTTCCTAAATTTATAAAAATTTTATATTTGAAATTTATTATATAATTTTGGAGTTTATATCACATTTTGTAATTGACGTTTCTGGAGTTTATATCCTGTATTGTTATTGACATTTCTGGAGTTCATATCGTATTAATATTACATCCTTTTACTTGTAGATCACACTCATAATTTATAACACTTATGGAGTTTTCATCGGTTTTGCAATACACAACATTTCTAGAGTAGGTTATACTTTTCGTCATATCTTTTTGATGATAGTACTTCTTTGTTATTCTAACAATAATTCTAATAGTTATTGATTTTAAGCGCTTCTTTGCGGTTAAATTAATTGCCAACGTCAAAACCGTCGATAGTATCATCAAATGAAAATAAATGAACTTGGTACAGTTACAAACAGCAAGAAAGTTTGTCCTGATGAATTAAATTGCTTTTAATAAACAACCCTCTGATGTTAAACACTATCAGCTAGTGTAAAACACAATTCTCGTGTGTAATACATAACCATCATGTAACCTTCAACCCTCCTGTTACCCAAAAACTTTGCATTCATGTTACCCAATAAATCTCGTGTAACCCAAAACTCTTATGAAACCTCTGTCCTCATTTTAATGAACAGCTCTCATGTAATATACAAAACCCGCATGTAAAAGTGATCCCTGGCGTAACACCAAACTTTCAATAAATGAATCACCGTATTATACAGCTCCTTATGACTAGTCTAGTAGGCTAGGGATATGATGATCTGGGATTGGAAACTGACAAAGCGAGCGCCACCTGTAGGCCGCTCAGACATTAATGGGTGTGTCAACAACAGACATCAAATCAATTGCTGGCTGTTTGACACTCATTGTTGTATATTCTGTTTTCAATGCCACTGTGTCGGTCGTCTATACCGCCATTGTTATTTCCTGCATATCTTGAGTCAGTAGCCAGGGGACAATGGCGTGACTGATTCGATATCCCATACAAAATCTACTAAACTGTCGTAGGGTCGATTTTTTAGTAAAACCCGGAATATGTATATATAAATACAAAATGTGAGAGGTCCTACTCTGTGCACAATCACACACAAATATATATACAGTTACACAATGGTGTCCGCTGTTCATATCATTGATATGATATTGCTGTAATATACATCGTATAGATCGGAGGATCTGATATGCAATATACATGAAGTACATTGTATAGCTAGGTAGTAGGATATATAATACATTGTATAACTAGGGAGATTTGATATGTTACAGTAATTTATATATATCTTGGATGATGTGATACCCCTCTGTGCTAAAAATAGTTAAGGAGAAATGATATGCAACATACACATAATATAGTTTGTATGGAATACTATTTATGGCTATAAAGTGAAACATTGCTTAGCTGACGATATATCATATTTTTAATACAAAGTATAGCTGAAAAAATAAAACTGTGTAGCCGTGGGATATAACATATTGTACACAGTGTAAAGCAAGGGAGATATGTTATGCAACACACGCTGTATAGCTGACATCATATGACGTGTAGCCGAGAGATATGGTATTTTACGTACTTTACTTCTACATTATTGCCAATTCGCTGGTATGCTTATGTATTGAAAACTGTTCTAGTCTAGAATATTTCCAGTATTCTAAAGCATAGTGGAGTACATCAAGTCTTCTGACGGATTGTCTGTACTCCATTATACTGAAACATACAAGACGACCCCACGACGCTCTGTAGGAAAATCCTTAGTTCTAGAAATTCTAGATAATTTCCACACGCTCCTGAGGATGAACTCCTCTGAGAAGTAAAGCAATTCCTGTCTTAAACGTTTTCTCTTATACGATTATTTGAAACAGGAGTTAATGGCATAGTACAAAATGCAGAAATTTGTGCTATCATCAGTCAAAGATACCAATGTGACACTTACATGAGTTTTTTGGTGGTTGTTTTGGTTTTGACTATTTGCATATCAAATCCATACAATATCTCCAAATTGTGTTATCAGATATGCATAAATGTTTGCAGAATTGATCAAAATAGTATTTTCGTTTAAATAGAGAAAGTAAAATTTCTTTAAGTTATTCTTTTGACTCGAAAAAGCAATTTAAGTTACCAAAAGCCTTCATTTTTCCACCTTCCATCTACAAACAACCGGCTTCTATTCTTTTGACACATTTTTCATTTGGCTTTTAAAATTGGTCATTATTGTTCAATACTGCAAAAACTCTTTGCACGAATTATCCTTGTGTCGCATCACTTTTTTGAACTCGGAATCCATATAGATGAACAGACATTAGCTTTGTTTTACATCGGTATAACAAGGGGCAGTTACAGACAATACCACAGTGAAGTTGTCAGTAGGTTGTCCATTCATTGCTTCCCTCGTATTTTGGCCACTGGAAATAGTTGAATTTTAGGAACAGTGTCATATATATATTGTTTATGCCCATTGAATTGTTTAGATGTATCCGTGCGACAAAGTTTAAATAAGCAATAAGATAAACCAAAGAGTCATCATTCATTACTCGAACAAAAATTTGATAATACTTTGGCAAAATATGAACAAAAGAAATATTTACACGGTTACCCTTATCAAACAAAAAGTATAAGACAAAATGTTCCGAAAAGATATTGTAATATTCTGATAAAGCATCATCTTTCGTTAGGGTTAATATTTACCGTACTATATACTATGACCTATTATATTCTGAATATCATTCATAGGGATATTCAGAGACGAATCTTGAAAAGTGACTGACTTCGTTTAAACTTTATTTTATTATTAGTATAATATTCAAGTAATGCAAATATGATGTACATATAGGATTCGAAAACAAGTACAAAGTACTTATGTTAATCCGTCTCCTTTTCGTAAACGGCGATTGGACGGCACTGACGAATATTGTGCATATAAATTTAAGTATATAGGAGAGAAGAGCATGGGGAGGAAGAAGGAAAAGAAGTGCAAAGGTACATGACTGACTTAAAAGATGATGTTGGATGTATTTATATGACCTTGAACTTGTTACTTGTGCGTTACCTATTCCGTAGTAAAATTTTTACCGCAATTGTAAAGAGTTGTAGGGCATAACAAACGTCCTCCGTCTTAGTCAAACTGCCTTCATACTTGACAATCGACCTCAACATAGATATATCAAGAAAGGTTAATGGTTATTTGGAACTGGCCATTTGTCTTAAACATCAATAAGGTGTGTGACGAGCACTGTTTGATTATAACATACCAGGCGATATGGTACTGTGTCTGCACGTGTCTTACGTTAGGAATACACGTGTAGTAGGTTAAAAGCTTTGCCAAGCACAGAGTAGCCGTGAACCAGAACAACCCAGCATCAATTAGCCGTGTTTATTTTGAGAGCCATATGTTCTAGACTACAATCACCATCAACTGTGGCGTGGGTGCATTTTCAGGGAAAGGCCACGTATTCTTACTATGTGTACTAATAATGAGATAATTACCAAGGTAGGAAATACTAAATACCCACTGACCATGACGTGGTCACTGCATGTCTCGCATACTTCTTTGGTTATTAGATTCTGTTTGTCGTTCTGCTTTCGAAAATATAACTGTCATAATATAATCAATCTGATATTATATACCGTGTGTAATACACATGAACACGTGTTTGAGACTTGTTAAGTTTTATACACGTACATAAATGTTAAACAACGTTGTGTTGTACGCGCAAATATGTGTAATACACCATATCTGTGTTATCTATGTGTCCTTTGTTCATATATACATTATGTTATATACATACACATGAAAAGGGTATTACTTGTGTATTTGTGTTACATACGAGTATAAATGTTTTACATGTGCATATAAATTGTGCTAATCACGTACATATCAGCTTAACATTTACATATATAAAATTACTATACATGTGTATAGGGTATTACATGTGCATATGTGTTATACGTTTATGTATGTGATATACGTGTATTATGTGATATGCGTATATATGTGTTATATGTGTATGTATGTGATATACGTGTACATGTATGTATGTGATATACGTATGTATATGTGTGATACACGGACATATTTATAAACACGTTAGTATTTGTTATACGTGTGTATAGGTTTTATATATGTGATGTGTACTACAAGGACATGCGTGTGACACAAGTATAAATGTGCTACACGCGTACATATGTGTTATACACGTCCATACAATGCATCTTTTATTAATTTGCATTCAAGTTTTATACATGATGCTTAGACAAAGCATGTAAGTGTTCTGAACCGTGATCGGACGATATGTCACCAGCGACATGCAGAATAATTGAATGTACATTGTAATAAAATATATTTAGATTGTATGCTTCATTCAATATGTTCATGTGTATTATACTTATAGATTATCACACTGTGTTTTAGCACATAGTATTTTCAGCGTTTGTCGTGAGAACAATATTCCCATCGCAGACACGTGGATAAAATAGAGAGGCCACCGCAGCTGGACCCGAGATGATATCTACGTGCGAGCGATGAAAAAATTGTTCTCACGACAAACGTTGAAAATATTGTATGATGAAAAAATATCATCTATATACTACAAACTTATTTATTTCCCAAATCAAAAAACTAAACTAAACACCGTGGTTTGCTTATCAGATGACTTCTAACTAAGCTAAATGGTTAAACGATCGCCTGTGATAAACATAAACAAGAAGATATTTTGCGTGGATGAATACAAAATATTTCTACAACAATCCTATCGTCCTTTGCTTTTTCATATGCACATTTGCACCTGAAATTGTGTTTTATTCTCACAATATTTTTCTTTCACTTTGTATTAAAAACACATACATGGCACATAACAGTTAACACATACACTGTGTATAACAATAGGAGTTTACGCATATATACACTGTGTGTAACAGTAAACACACATACACGGTAACTACCAGTTAACACTTTAACATTTAACACATACATATATACACGGTAAATAAAAGTTAACATATATACACTGTTTGTAGGAGTTTACACGTATATACACTGTGTGTAGCTGTTAACAGACATACACGGTAACTAACAGTTAACACATTAATAGTAAACACATATACACGGTAGATAATAGTTAATTGTACACATCTACAGTTTTTAGCTCACCTGGCCCGAAGGACCATGTAAGCTTATGCCGTACTGCAGCATCCGTCGTCCGTCCGTCAACTTTTTACTTTGAACGACTTCACCTAGAGAACCTAGGGACCTAGGGTCATTATATTTTGCGAGTAGGTACCTGGGATGTAGTGCTATACAGTTTCCTCATAAAAATGACTTTGACCTGCTTTCAAGGTCACAGGGGTCAAATATGTTAAAACTTTAACAATCTTCTTCTCAAGTTCCATCAGGCCCAGGGTCATAATATTTTGCCAGTAGGCATCCCATACTTGGGATGGAGTGCAATAAAGTTTCCTCATTAAAATGACTTTGACCTACCTTCAAGGTCACAGGGGTCAAATATGTTTAAAACGTTTAACAATCTCCTACCGAGTTCCATAAGGCCCAGGTTCATTATATTTGGCCAGTAGGTACATGTACCCGGGATAGAGTGCTTTAAAGTGTCCTCATTAAAATGACCGTGACCTACTTTCAAGGTCACAGGGGTCAAATATGTTAAGAACTAAAATAATCTTCTTTTCAAGTTCCATAAGGCCCAGGGTCATGATATCTTACCAGTAGGTACCTGGGATAGAGCGATATTAAGTTTCCCCATTAAAATGACCTTGACCTACTTTCAAGGTCAAAGGGGTCAAATATGTTAAGAATTTTAACGATCTTCTTCTCAAGTTCCATAAGGCATGGGGTCATGATATTTGGCAGTAGGTACCTTTGATGAAGTGCTATAAAGTTTCCTCATTAAAATAACCTGACCTACTTTCAAGGTCACAGGCGTCAAATATGTTAAAAACTTCAAGCAATGATATCCTAAGATGTATTTTGTCTAGAGTCATAATTCTTTGGTATGTCATGTAGACCAGCTGATAATCATTTACTTTGTAACAGTAATGTGGTCAAATGTCAACTTGAAAGTGCTATCTGGAGTCAAAGGTCAACGTGGGTAAAAAGCTTCAAAATTAAACGTTTAAAATTTCAAGCAACAATAACTTAACAAGATTTTAAGAGATCTTCAAATGCCTTGTGTTCTAGTTGCCAAATTTAGTCTGAAGCTACCTACATGTCAGTTTCATGTAACAAAAGAAACAGGTGAGCGATACAGGCCCTCTTGGCCTCTTGTTATATTGAACATGAATGCATGTTGTTAATTAGTTAACTCAATAGCATTTGATATCAGTTAGACCGTTGTCTAAAACTAACACCTGGTGCAATTAAATTGTGTATTTTCCTTATCTATGGTAGAAAATTGTAAGCTGCAACCGTGTGAATCGGTTCTTTTGCATACCGTTTAGGCCTATTGGTGTCTTTTGCCACTATAAAAATATATGTAAATGAATGAGGAGCAACAATCTGAGCTATTGTTCCAGAAAAAAAACGGTTAAATGTCTCAGTCCTGTGTCCATTTGGCAGGGAGATAAATTGATCGAGTGGAAATATATATATAAACACTTTACCGGTTCATATTTTTTTAATGAATTAAAATATGAAATTGCACATATACATTTGACCCTCAGTTTGTGTAAGTACACGTGTAATATTGACACATAATTTGTGTTAGTACACGTGTACATTTGACACTTAGTTTTTGTTAGTACACGTGTACATTTGACCCTTAGTTTTTGTTAGTACACGTGTACATTTGACACTTAGTTTTTGTTAGTACACGTGTACATTTGACACTTAATTTGTGTTAGTACACGTGTACATTTGACACTTAGTTTTTGTTAGTACACGTGTACATTTGACACTTAGTTTTTGTTAGTACACGTGTACATTTGACACTTAGTTTTTGTTAGTAC
>JAULCA010429604.1:0-11521 GCA_032360845.1 Crassadoma gigantea
AAGATGTGTTGCATAAGATTATACAATAAATTCGCGATAACCTAGATCGAGGAACCCCTGAGAGCATGTTATTTACATAAAACTCATATCATACATTTACCTTGTAAGAAAATATCAATTCGGGTCACGAAAATAAAATAAATATTTACATATACTCTAAAGTACGCTACCATTGCGTTTCTATGGCAACCTCGACGGGGGAACGTTATTAATTAATACCCAAAATTTATCTTGATGTTACTTTTGAGATTTTACAGTGTCTGAAACGAATTCATTGCACCGTGGTTTCTTGGCGTACACGGGCGGGAGATAGACCTATTTACTTGAATAGGTCGAACACCGGCAATATATGAAAGATATATTTTATTCAAAACTGATTCGTGTGTGGCTTAAAAATCCATAAAAGTTATTGATATTCATATAGAAACTCCGTATGCATGTGAATGCATTACCGGCACAGACTTGTACACGAAAGGTACATGTATGTAACATTTAATAGTTTACAGAGTATGTGTAGTGTACATCTCAATTCTGTGGTGAAGTAGTTTTATCAAAATGGCTCGATAAGAAATTCATTGTGACGAGAATTGTAAACAAGTCATGTTCCCTTTCTGACTATCAGTGTATCTATTAAAATCAAATTTATTTTATCTGCTGTGAAAGCTCGCTTAACGCGTATACATTCATTAGGAAGCCAGAGTGTTACCCAAACCAAGTACGCCCTCACCGCCATAACCCTCCGTGTAATTACAGGGGCACTGACATCTAATCACTACGCTTTTTTTATTAGAAAAGTAGTTCGCGGTAAATAATGACAAGTGGCAGTTAATTACGCCAGGAAATGATGCATCAGTGAAGGTATATTTGCTTTGATATGAACACCTTCCTGGTGGCCATGTTCTAGCCCCCTTCTCACCACAAGGCAGGGTCCGTCACACGCATCTTCATTCAAATGTCGACAACGATCATATCATGTGTCGTATTTAAATAGGAATAAAAGACGAAATACTTACATTATTTACCTACTGGAATATCATGAAGGTTATTAATACAGACAGTATACCCATAGTTGGCTTAGTCAATATTGAACAAGTAAAGCCGGATACAATAGATCGTCCGGGTCCTTTGTGGAGTATTTACACATAACCTACAACATTTCCCCCATTGCCGAGACTTCGAGTAATAGAAAGTGACAGTTCATTTATGTATTGTGGTGTTCTTATAGAAGCTAGAGAGGTACAGCGCGTATAATTGGATCTCCCCCTGTATCGAGATATTCCCTCAATCTTTGTTCATAAATAGGTATTCAGAACTGATAACAAATAAAAAAATCTCAAGCACTTTTGGCAAGGAGAACAACAACTCGTTGAGCACATTTCACATTTCTCTAGTGCCTTCACAGACATTCATCCAAATACCTCGCCATTTCTCATAGAAACATGACAGAAGATAGGTACATTTCAGATTTAAATCGGCCTTACAGATACATTGAATATATATTACATTAATAATAACGCACATACACGTTACTCAGCAGATAATGTACCGACAGACAATGGACGTGTGACTGGTGAGGCCCCCGAGGTCGCCGCCAAGGCCTAACTATATGTACATACAAGTTTTACTTATATCCGGATAAACAGTTATTGGGAAGGCGATCCTCCAGGGCGGGCGTGTCATACATGACACTGATTACACAATATGTTTCAATGGACAAAATGGATACCGAGCATGCAGAAAGGTCAATGTATATTCCCGGGGGTCAACGGATTCCCACGGTCTGTCATCGTTAATGTAATCTAACTAATATGGTCTAGAGGCAAACACGATTTAACAAGCACAGACACACAAATGCTTAGATGTCAATTAAATAGTGCATTGAAGAAATATGTCCATGTAAGAAGTAGACCGGCTACATGTCAAATAAGGAAACCACGGTCTTGGTTACCTTAATGCCAATCGGGATGATATTTTAAACGAATAAGAGCTAATCGTGTTTTCAATCATCATAATGTTATATGCATGTTCTAAATTGGTTTATTCTGATTTATATACATTAATGTCATGATGTCCTTACTTCTATGCGTTAAAAACGTTAGAATAACGTACAAAAATGCGCTTACATTCGTTTCCGCACTCCAGTCTCTATTGGTTTTAAGCAAGCGTGCGCCATGTGTTTTTTTGTGTGGTATAAAAAGTGTATTTTCAGATTAATGAAAGTAGAGCCCACAACCAAAGTTTTTTCCTTTACCGCCGGTTAAAAATACTCTAAAGTCATTGCCAGAACTAAAAAATGGACTTTGACTAGGCCCGTGACAAGTAGCTATCATAACACACAACTAAAATATGTTTAAATGGCGAAATACTGCTTAAAACTGTCGGGAGCCCATCCTTAAAATGACTTATACGTGACGAGGGTTTAACTTTGTTTGGCGTCACAAGTTTAAAGAATACTAATTCTCATTAATCTGATGATTACTGGCAGCCAATTTCTTAGATGTTTACTCATTATAATCAGGGTACGAAAACAAAATAATCAGTAAATGATGTATTACTCAAATGATGGAAAGGCCTTACCGTTGTCGACTTAGGGAATTAGAGATGGTGTTATAGAGATATACTTGAATCAACTCCACTCTGTAGAATGGTACATATACTATATGTGTTATAAATAGATACCTTCTAAAATGTTGGTACTATTTAGCCGAAATTGGTGGGATGATAGCTTGTTTTAGCGTTTACCCTAATCCCATATGCCACCTGTTGACCGGTTCATCTGAGAATATATGACATTGTACAAAATATATATTTATATATGCGTACAGTTGTAGCTGTCAAGTTAGATATGATTTACTCTTCAGAATTATATTTGTTTATGAAGAGATGATTTCTGCCTTTGAGTAGATCCTGTACATGAAAGTGCGACGTGGACTGACGTCACATGTGATCGTGTCACATGGCACGCTAGGGTCACGTTTTATCGTGCCATGTGTGCTGATGATAGATGTGCTGTTATTCCGTGCGATCGTATCACGTGTGCATGGCGTTGTATGGCCTTATTAAATGCGCAAGTGTCGCGTGTGACCATGTCATGTGTGCTGGTGTAATGTGAGCTTACATTGTATCACGTGCGATCATGTCATGTGTGCTAGAGTAGTATATTGGTGTCACGTCTGCAATTGTCATTTGCTATTGTCACGCGTGTTGTTGTGTGTGCTGTTGTCAATTGTAGTGGTGTCGCGTAAACGTGTGTGATATATATTGGTGCAACAGTTGCAGGTATCACTGGATGTTGTGCCACGTGCGTTTGTGTCACATTTGGTGTTTCCTGTGTGCTAGTGTCATGTGTAAGTTTAGTGTGTGTTGTGTCACGCGTGCTTCAAGTGTGTATAGTTATAGTTATAATCAAGTGTGCTGGTTTTGCCAGTTTTGGTCGTGTCACTTATGCTGGTATCACGTGTGATTGTGTCAGGTGTGCTGGTTTTACACATGCTAGTTTATGTGCCACGTATATTCAAGTTCCATGTAGTGATGACACGTGTATAAATGTCGCTTGCTGTCTTGTCACATGTCACATGCATTAGTGTCACACGCGTGCTTGTGTTTCATTTGCTAGAGTCACGTGGGGCCGTGTCTCGTGTGTTGGTTTCAAGCTTGGTGTTTCTATCCAGACAGTTTATTCCGGAATTTTAAAACGGAATAGCCTATGCACTGTGTCAGACAAAACCTTATTAAATATAAATCATAACGAGGGAACACAGCCATTTGGTATCAAAACCATATATCAGAGGGGGATAACGTTATGGAATAAATGTAGCTTTTATGCGCCATAACAATTGGTGCCATGATCATGGAATGGAGGAGACAATGTTTTCTTTAAAATATTAACGAAATTAACACACATACAATGTATACAGTAGAACAGTTGCAACTCTGGCAGTCGTTTATAAAGTCTGTCCTCAACCACGTGTTCTGATGAAACATTGTACTAATTACATCTGTTCTGTCATGTACAAAACAACCTCACTACAACTTAATTGTAAACATTTATTGGAAAGCGCCCGTGGATATCATCGCATCAGGAAGTCCGTTCCGGGAGACGAGTCAGTGTGCATATTTACAGACACTGGTGATCGATAAATCAAGCCACGCTGCTCGGAGAAAGGGGGACAAATCTGCTGGAAGGGGTGTGATTTAGAGCCTGTCCTTAAAGGCGAGGTAACCTCTCTAGTTGGGTACGGCACCAGAGGACAAACCTAGGCAGGTACTCGCCCTTCTAATTGTTTACACAACAGATACTGTCTCCCTAAAATGCAGAGAGTCCTTCCACTTTTCTACTTAATATAAACATTGAAAATATTTATCTTCATATTGAAATCATTCCATGAATTAAGATTGCATATAGACCATTTCAAAACAGATTTTATTCTTTATTGAAGACAGAGAGCGTTGACTCTCCTCCTCAAAAATCACAAGGCACTTCCGCCTACACTACTTTGCTACAATCCAATGCACTTTCCATTTTCATTGTTATTTAAGCATCAGGCACTCCCTCCTTTATCATTTTTTTTTAATTTATACAAGTTACCGTCCCATTCGGCATGGCTCCCCACCAATTTCAATATCAACATTGGCCCTTAATTATTTCCAAAATCGACTGGCCATTATACAATATAAAAAACTAATCAATATCAACTAAACACTATACTGCGGCCTTCTAAACATTAATTACACGCTAATGTTTCCCCTATAAAATTAATTAAAGGTCAGGTACTGCTCCTCGTTAATATCAATTAAATTGTAAATACTGAAGCTTTCCCAACGTTAAAAGTCTTCGATATTCTAAACAAATCTCCACACCTATACGGTTATACAACATCAGATGCTCCATCACTGCTAAATGATGTTTCAACAAGTAAATGTCATAAGGATCCCCGTACGGCTACAAAAAAAGCTGTTGAATCAATCACCCCTAAAGTTTCATTTAATGAACTATTCCAACCTATGAATTTGGAAAGTTCAAATGTGTCTTCAGGGGGAGAATGAGTTAGGGGGAGATAATTGTATGTAAGATCAACTACGGGTGGAATTTTCTAGTGTTTTTTTCTGCATTAGCACAAGGATCCTTAAATGCAATTCAACACCAATAACAAGTGCTTCTTCTATTATTCAATGAATTGTCCCATTTTAAACGATTACTCAAACATCCAGTGCTGCTCCATTCTAAACAGTTACTCAACATAACGCAACCCTTGCATGGTACAAGTACATGTACATGTAGTTCAACTTCAGGTACTACCCTTCTTTAAAGGTAATTAAATATCAATTAACCCCCTCTCCATCCCCCGGCCTACCTCAACCCCACCAAAGCTACATACGTTATTTTGAGTAAGTGATCTTGCTTCTTGATTATGTAAACCAAAGTATCACAACGCATGAGCGCAAATAAAGGTACAAAGGTTGTCAAACTTGGATATTTCTAATTAGAGTTCCTCGGGGTTTCGTGTTTAGCGATATTTGTGCTCGACGATGGTTCTGTTTTTCTTTTCTCTGGATGGCCAGAGTTACTTTAACCTGTGAAATACAAAGCACGCTATAGGTATATGTATTAACAGGACGAATCCCGTGTTGTATGATCAGTATTTCTGTTACAAAGCTAAGCTGTCACTTGTAATAACAAGAAACATGTTGCTGTAACATATATCGCCGGCTGCGCCTTCAATTGTTGGTACCACTTCCTCGACATGGCGTCTTTATCACAGATCAGCCGACTTATATATTGTATGGGTGGGCCCTGCACTAAAAATCTCAATCGAATTTTAAACCCTTAATCCGTGTGATTTTCCCCGGCGCTACACTTGATTATGCATATCTGTCTAGTTATATGATAGACATGCCAACTGATCATAACAGTGCAAAGCACGTAAAAACGTTGTTTAGGTGTAGCGCAGCTGGCCACGTGCTGATGTCACGTGCAATTAGTCTTCACGTCCGTAACCGACTGCTTTAGACCGAGGGCACGTGTGTAACGTGTTACATGTAGCTTCGACTTTCCGTCTTAACACAAAGAGAACCACCTTAAGTCCCAGGTGAAAATCGCAATTCCGCTAAAATTGGAGCTTATTTCACCTTGGAACTATGATGAAGGAACACCCGCTGTACACATTAGACCAATACATGTACAGTGTCATCTGTACGTGTAAAACACAGTGTCCAGGACTCGGATCATGTCATAATTAACACTAGCTATTGATTGATATAATACTGTAAACACTATTATTTTGGTATTGACAGAAATTTCTGAAGGTTGATTCTTGCTGAGATTGCCCAATATATGGCGTATACTTAAACGAATAAACCACCATGTATCCGCTGATGTATAAATGGGTAGCAGCATGTTTTGGAGACATCTTGTCCACAACTGGCGTGCTTGTAAGTTGTGGATGCATGGTAGTCTGTTTGTAATAACATCAGACTGTGTTGTTCACTAGGTTCGGAGAGACTGTTTCCTTAGCAGGTATACAATACAGGTAATTGACAGTGGAACAGATTTGCTTCCAGATTTATGATTCAGTTAAAGACTAAGTTTGGACGCGGTATTGTTATTCTTGCGCTTTAGTTATAGCTGTCACTGATATTGCTTCGCAAGCCGTTCTCCAATTCCCTTAGGACTACATTCGAAATTACAAATGCTATCATAGTTTGACAAAACACAGAACAAATCTATTTCGAGATAGGGCGAAACAAGCCTTTGTTTTGATTTTGTGTCTTAACAAACACTGCTTTATTTCCATTGCCCTCTTTACTGCCATCAGAGAAGAGTGTAAGTCATTCAACAAATTACACGCGTAAACAGCATCTGTAGCCTGAATACATTTCCCGGTTATTCCGGAAACAAAGGTTCTGGTAATTTACACAGATTTACCGCACGCTGTATAACGCCATCCTAATTCCATCACAAGCCAATGCGCGTGGAAGTCTATAAATAATTGTCGTGTATTCCCTTGGTTTGGTTACATGCCCGATTGACTCCATTTTTTATCGTTGTGGAAAGTGGATAGGAAAATGATGAGATATCCATCAAAGTCACTTGTCTAGCGACGATTGTGTGTAATAGATATGAGATAAAATGCCCAATCAGGCAGAAAACAGAGTAATCTGTATCATTTACTAAGAGAAATCCCGGAACTATTTGATGCTTGATATAACCGAGACAATTAGCGTTCCCCTCTGATTGTGACTAGGACAAACCTTCTGATCCGGACGTCGCCCAGTCACAGCAATCCGGATCGATAGAGCCGTCACTGGTCCGCGCTCGTTTTCATAAGTGGATATGTATATCAGTTTCCGGTCTGTCGGTCCCATGACGGAATTACAAATGGCGCGTTGCATACTGCTAAACGTGCTAGACACGCGAATCTTTATGAGATTTACCTTTATCATAAATACATAAGTTATTCCAGTCATAAAATTGTACAATGGTTTGCCCTTTATAACCATATTATTTAGACCCGACCTTGTATGATACCATGGTTTTTGGGCTTCATGATCAGATAAGTTCTAGACCTTACTTTGTAAGAGAAATAAGAAAGCAACCATACCAATATCAATAAGACATTTAAATTACATCTATTAACAAGTCCTATGATCTTACTGTTAAAACAATGTAATGATATCATAACCAGAAGCAAAATAGTTCACCGTCGGGTTTACACAAGTAAGGACCCAACAAATATCCCTTTTCTGTCTCTGATTTCCGGCTACTCAGATCTGGACAAAATTTTCTAGAATTGCGCGGGTTGCAATGCGAGATTCGTGTACCTAACTAGACATTTTGTCAATAACACTACACTATATCAGATATATTGGACATATCCAAGTTATGCAAAATTCAATCCGCGGCGGTAAAGACGTGTAGGAGGAGAAGGAACGGTCTTAGGCAGGTTTGTGGTTGGATGACCTTGGTGTTTTGACCTTTCTCCGACCAACTTGATCCTATCCTATGGTAAACACAAAATAGGAAGCAATCGTGTATCATCTTTCTTGTTACATAATACGGACGGCTAAGATTACTCTTTTGATTATTGGAATATAGTGTTGGTGATCCGTTATCCTAGAGTACGCCTCATCTTTTCCCGCTCGGCGCGGCAATGATGACACATCCGTCGTCACAAGATTGACAGCCTCTATCAGTCACGCGCGGAAATATGGCGGGGACCCACCAGTGGGATGATGGGTAAATAGTCCCCCGGTACGGACGCCGTGATGGCTACCGCCCGTTGACCGTTATGATGTAGACGTTCTTATGAAGTAATATTAAGTAATTTCGTCACTATGACGACAGCAGAATCCACGGTTAAATGATGGTGTTGACTTTTCCTATGGACTTGGCAAGACAATTGTCGTCTGGATGTTTTAATTTGAACCCACACTTGTAAGAGTGCAGACGGACACGCGGCAGTCATAGGCAAACACTTATATCCTCAGAACTTTGCGAAACCACAAAAACGCAAATTAAACTTCCCATTTTTTTATGTCAAATACCTTGTTCTTTTTATTTCAAACATGACCTAACACTCGTACACGTGACATTGCCTATATACGTCACTTCGGCGTGCAACTCATAGACTTATTTATCGCTCGAGGTACATTTGTGTCATGCATGTTTATATTCAAAACAATATTCGAGTGTGTTGATGGATAATTAAATAGCAGAGTGTTCTCCTCTGTATCTCTCATTATTTGTTTTCTGTTCATCTTACCTGTACGAATGCCTATAAACAAGTCATGCATTTATATAAATATAAATATATCAAAAATATTATATAAGGCATTTGAAGAGGGTGTTACCAAAAAATACTAAATAGAGTTCGTCAATTCTGATTGTCTGATGGCTCACGGAAGTTAATATATCATTTCACTTCGATTTCATTTTTTTAGAATCAGTTATCTTTGCATTGTTTTTATTTTCCACTAGAGGGCGCAGTTGTCTGATATCGACCGCTTCGTTAAGACTGAGAACTAATTCGGTCGAGCGTGAACAACCTTCTTCCCTGTCGACACGTCGGATCACTTAGACCCCGGTAAACCAGCACGTGTGTGACAGGGGCGGAAGCAGACATCAAATCACCGTCACTACACGACGCCTGGTAGCGAGTAAAACCTCTAGCCAAACAGACATGCTGACATATGGTAGTTTAATGTTCGGGTTTCTCGAGGGTTTACCGGCCTTCCATTAGGAACGCCTTGATCAGGAACGTTTATGTATAACATGCATGTGACTGGTGCTTTATGGGTGTCCAAGGCCATCCGGTTCTCTTCAAATACTTCCGTTTGAGGAAAGTGTCCTTAAGCCCGAAAATAGCATAAATTTGTCTCGGCACCTTTGACGTCGGAAGCTACATTGAAATAACGGTACATGTCGTCTGTTATACATTTGTAGTGGTTTATATACCACACAGAACACGCAATCAGGAAAACTTGTAATTTTAAAGTAAATGAAGAGAATGAGACAGAAGTTGAATTTAGATACAATCGATCAAAAATAAAGTACATGTTATTCTTCATGTTAACTCCAGTGCACATCGACGTGAACTGGAGTCCACTTTCCTTGTTAACTCTAGTGCACTAGGCAACTATGTTAAGTTTGCTCCCAACTGTAGTTCTATTATTATTTTAACTACAGAGGGTAAAAACTCATCAATTTGTGCGCGTTAACGTCACAGTACCAAAATTGGGACAGTACCCAAATCGGGACACTTGAAGGAAAAAGTAACAAGAAATGTGTATGCTGTGCAAAGAAGTATTTTTGAATTGAAAATATAAATTTAAAGATACTCATATACCAGTAAAACATTATATGAACTTTATTGATGTCACTTATGGTTACAATCACAGTTTTAATTTGTAAATAATGACGAAAATGTAACGTCCTAAAATGATTCGCCGTGCGACGTTATTGATTTTTAATTTTTGTGTTTGACTTTTCACTATCCTTCTATTTCACAACTAAGGCTAGTGTGGAAAAAAACATTATACAGACCGACTATTGACTCTTAAATATTTCAAAGATATGCCATGTTCTGTTAAATACTTTTTCATCTCCAAATATCAGCCAACACTGGTAGGGGTGTCCCGATTAGGCCGCTACACCTGTTCTTCGATTACATTTTCATGACCGGTTGTATTTATAGAACCACGCGCCGGAAATATAAACTTGTTATCAAAATGATATGATAATGATATTTATTTTGGAAAAGTGAACAAAAACTACAGGGATCGGTACTATGGTATGAAATACATCATTATTGAACTAAAAGTGTCCTGATTTGGGTACTGTGACGTTATACCATATTTGGAAAGGTTCTTAGTTTCTTAGGCAGTATATCAAAAAGGCACCAGAAATTCAGAGTCACAAAGCTTTGGTTTGATGGCATTTTACTTCCAATGACGTGCCATGTTTTAGTGGTGGAGGAAAGCCGGAGTTCCCAGAGAAAAGCCTAAGATATACGGCCAGTACCTTGCGACTGCCCCGCGTAGGTCTCGAACCCGCGACCTATTGATATCGGCTAGTGGTAGCAAAATGTCCACCAGTAAGGAAACACGTTATCAAAGACTGAGTTTGTTGATGGAACAAGCCAAACAAACCAAAGCATTACTGTGCGGTATGGCCATTTCGTCCATATACAAGTAGGTCCCATCAGGAAGCAGCAAACGATGTATGCAATAATATAAACTTTATTTATTTTACAACAATTATGAAACAAGTTATTCAACTTATATTAATCACTTTTGTTGGCCAGGATGTTAGCGCGCGGGGGGTCTTTGTGTGGGAGGAAACCGGAGTACCTTGAGAAAAGCCACATGGTCGGGCAAGTGACCCTATACCTTTTGACGTCCGATCGGGGAATTGAACCCTGGCCGCCATGTATGTTCTATCTAATAATCGTCAAGGAGATGATAAGTACAAACAGTGCACTTCAATTGCAATTTGAAGTTTCCGTGTTATTTAAATCCTGCATGTTAGCGATTGCGTGCACGTTTTGACAACGCATTGTTAGAAAATGACAAGTTTCCTCCATTTGTTGTGAATCGTGATAAGACCTCGCGTTCGTGTACAAATCTATGTGTTTGTCAATCCCTCCCAGTAAATACGGTTTTACGTTGATAACGACCATACTTAAGATTAAAAACACATGAATGTACTTTCAAAATTGAAATACAAGTAGGGAATTGCAAAATTGGTTTAGGCTAACAAATGCATTGATAATGTCGCAGTATTACACACAAGCGGTATTAAGGAGAGTTTACCGGTGATTAAAAGTTACAAGAACGTGCCTTCTGATTGATTGGTTTGGCTTTCAACAGCTATGGTCATTTAAGGACGGCCTACCCTGTGTGCAAGATGCATGCGTGTGTTTTGGGAGGCTGCGATATATTCGTGTTTGTCTCCTTGTGATAGCGCGGAACTGATGCCGACTTTATAGTGCTTCCTCACTGAAACATACTGCCGAAGACACCC
>JAULCA010429671.1:0-11516 GCA_032360845.1 Crassadoma gigantea
TCTAATGTTAATTCCCGTGACACAATACCGGAAGCGGAAATGATGAGGAATTCCGGAATCAAAATATACGCAATAGGCGTGGGGCTAGTAGAAACCCAGGAATTAACGGAAATCGCATCAAAACCAATTGAAGATCATTTATTTCTTGCTGATGATTTCTCTGGACTTAATAATCTCCATGATAAAGTTCTGGACTCTTTTTGTCTTGAACCTGTACCGACGCTGATACCAGAACCTGCACCTTCACCAGAACCAGAACCAACACTTCCGGGTCCAGATCGGCCACACGTCGGTAGTATCTCCACACAAATGCTAAGCCAATACACTCTACTAAAGCGGCTAACGTTTTGCGCATTTTTTTCTTGACTTTATTTACAGTCCTTGCTAATTTTTGTTTTTGGGGGGGATGTAATCTCCGGTTACAGGCAATGCTTACTAAGAAAAGTAAAAAGGTTTGGGAATAAACATTTGATTTACATGTATTTGCTGCAGCATTGAGGATTGTAAGTGCTTGTTGTTTGTATATTTGTAGAGTTGTAATCTGTGACGGAGTCATTTTAACTTGTTTACATGACTAATATACTGCAGCTTCTACATATTTTCTTTTCCTAAATTTTTTTTCCAGCCCGTCTATCACTTTGTCCTAACGTCTTGATCTTTATCGTTTTATTTCGTGTGCAATCATGGATGACTCTTAATAAGATACATTTTCAGTAGAAATACTATAGACGAATTATTTTGAGACCTTGGAGGATTCATATTGTTTTGCTCTCCGCTTCTTTCATATGGATAGAAGAGAACATGTCTGAAGATATATCATGTATGCGTTTTGTATCTTTTTGATGTCATCCTTCATAGGTTTATCTTGTTGATAGTTTTTTTTCGTAACAGAGAGATAAGGTTTATATTACTGTTTTATTTCATAACACAGCGAATCATCGTATTAATACGCGAAACAATCTTCTTCTTTTTCAGGGAAATAATCGTCGATAGTTAGTGTACGCTACTTGTATTAATTACTGTAGCTGTATGAAGGAAAGTGAATGCACTAACGAGGGTACTTTTAAGACAAAAATACATGTACATGAAGTCAGCACTTGTTGGTTTAAAAATATCGTTGTTGTCTAAGTAAATAACCCTTTCACCACCGTAGACCATAGTGGACTTATCGTGATCAATAAATGGTAGAATATTTTTAAAGGTTATATAGGGGAGAAAATGTTAATGTCTGATGGAATATGGTAAAAGACATTTTTTTTGTTTTATTTTTTCAAGAGTGTTATGGTGAGAGACAGGATATCGTCTTCCTTCTGGATATGTCTACAAGTGTGGGGCTCGAAAACTTCGATAAGATGATTGAATTTCTTGAGACATTTTTATTACATGAAAGTATTGACAATGGAGCTGTTAAAATAGGCGTGGCTGGATATAGTAGTGAGGCGAGAGCAGAGTTTTATTTTAATTCGTATAACACGACATCTCAACTGTACTATCTGATCAATGATATAGACTACATGCTTGGGAACACAAATACTGCTGGGGGTCTACAACTCGTACGAACTGATATGTTTTCGGTCGCTAATGGCAATAGACCTGACGCAGAAAATGTTCTTATCATTATCACTGACGGTGTATCTAACATCAATTCGCAAGATACTATACCTGAAGCTGAAAGTATCAAGGCAGCAGGAATAACTATATATGCGATAGGGGTGGGGCTTACAGACACAGCCGAGCTTCAGGGGATAACCTCACAACCCTTTGAGGATTTCTTGCTGCTTGCTGACGATTTCTCTGAACTTGATGGTCTTCAGGACAGTATAATTGAATCGTCTTGCCTTGGTCCAACACCAGCGCCACCTATTGGTAGTATTTCACACACGCACTGGTTTTATCTACCTTTGGGTACTAACTTAAACGACTTGTGTGTTTTCCCTATGTTTCAGTAATAAACTTCACTTCTTGTGTTTTCTGTGCACATAACACACTTCAAGATACAATATTTGTTCGTGTTTAAATGACGTCCTCGTGTAGCCGGACGTTCGCTACAGTTATGTAGCTGTAGTGGTGATATATATCTCCTATACATGGTTCACTAATATAGTGAGTTGGTTCTAATTTTGTTTTTAGAATTTAGTTTTACACCTCCACATAACTAAAGGTTCTTGTGACTATGATCCTAACATTAACTTAATGCCAGGTATACTTATATGACTGTGGTTGTTCGTACATATTCTACATCACATAGCAGTGAGGTTGTGGACATATTCTCATAGTATTATAACATAGCGACTTTTCTTGACTGGTGTTTGGTTTCGTACAACCTAATACTGTTTGGTTCCTATTGGCTGAATCATCTTGATGTTAAAACTAGCATCATGTGACTTAACTTCACGGTGTATGATATCAATGCACATTTGTATCCCTGTGCTAATAGTGATTTCGGTTTCATGGTTTTACATTCACTTTGTTTTTGTTACTATGCACATATAGTGATATGAATTACTGATACCGTTGCTTGAAATAAAAACCTATGGCTTCGAATACTCCAAACGATGTATAATTTTCCATGTACTGAATTCGACCTCTCGATCAATGGCGCAACGGGCGATTTTTTGCTTTATGTTATTCCGTATAACACTAGCTATATAAACTAAATATTCTAATTACAATTTAGTTGATTTGTTTTTCATATATAAACTTTTGTGTTTCTTTTATGACTGTTTTAATTTCAGTAACACAGACTGACCATACAACAATATGTGTTTGTATATAGTGAAAAAATACTTAAGCAGTATTTGGCATTGTTTGATTTCATCATTAATTTATACATAAATAATGTATAGCTTATATGTAAATAATTATCAATATAATATATATGGTGCTAAAAAGCTTTTATAAAAATGTATGGAACTACTTAATTGAACTTAACTTATGTTGCAGCCTATCGCATTTATTGTACACGTAGAGTGTCCATTTTAAGGTTTATTGTCAAGTTAAAAACAAGTTACGATATCCGCAACCCTGTCATCATTATTATATTTGATTAAACTTTTAGATTACATCTCTAGTTATTTAATCCTGTCTTACCATATTGCCTGTAACAGTACATGCGAGTTCATATATAATTTAACCTCTTTAACGTTGACATAAAAATTTTGTAGTTTTGAATTATAGGTAACATAATTGCAGAAAAATATTTACATGACTTAATCATTTTTTGAAAGTTTTAAAATTTTTGATATTACATAGCTGATATGATGCCTGCTATATTTACTTTTCTTTTTTATTGAACTGATATGAAGACTTTAGATTTGTGTTCTTATTTTAAACATAAGACTTATATCTCGTATCCATGTTAAAACACAAAGACTTAAATATTGTGTCCTCACTTAATCATTAGACTTAAATTTCGTGTCCTCGTTTTAAAGATTAGACTTATATTTCGTGTTTTCAGCAACGACCAATCTACCCACTCAGGCACCTACAAGGCGACCTGGTGAGCCTCTCTTTTGTCTCTATCGTTTCTACTTATTAATTATCTTACAATGTTACATAGATGCTCATATGGAGGTCAACAAATAAGGGCCACTTTTAACTTAATTATTATATGTAAAGAGAAGATCAAATAATACATTTTATTGATTGCAAGACCAATTCACTTATTCATATCTTTTATCATCATATGTAGTTTGGAAACTAAAATATCAGAGATATGGGTCGAAATTTACTAATGATAAGTCATATGCATCCTGAATATTAATGGTTAATTATATGTATCTTGAATGTTTATAATAAAGTAGATACACTTTGAATGACAATGCATGAAATATCAAACCCCTTACTACATGATTTTTTACAGCATTTGTCGTTCCTGATATTTTTAAATACTGAAGTTGTGATGCATGAATTGAATTTTACTTAAAGGCTGTGGTCTTGGGAAGCAAGACATCGTTTTCATGTTGGAATCATCATCAAGCGTTGGTCGCTATGGTTTCAGACGGATGCTGGATTTTATGAAGGATTTTTTATACAATTATGATTTTGACGCAGGGCAGGTTCGTGTTGGTGTTGTCACGTACGGAACAGACGTTACTATTGTATTTTTTCTTGACACATTTACACGGCGTCAAATACTGTACGAGGCGATAGACAACATTCCATACACTCGAGGAAATACCAACACAGCGGGCGCCCTTCAAGCTATGCATCTCGCTATGTTTAATGAGCAGAATGGTGATAGACCAGAAGCGGAAAATATTGGAATATTGATTACAGATGGCGTGTCCAATGTTAACTCTGGTCGCACGCAAGCGGAAGCGGAAGACGCAAGGATTGCTGGGGTGAGAATTTACGCTATTGGCGTAGGACTTGCAGATACAACCGAAATCAAAGGCATATCTAGCAAACCTTCAAATAGACACATCATCCTGATCCAGAATTTCGCTGAATTACCCGACATCCAAGTGGAATTATATGAAGCCTCCTGTCCTGGTAACGTAGAAAATGCTTCAACTGCAAGGGATCTGTCGGTCGTTCTACCTAATCTAATAAAGTCAATTTTCTTTTAGTGGTGTTGGTTTCTGCTACTATTGCATGACGCCAGTTCTCACTGGCTCGACAGAAGGCATTTTGGTTCTTTAATCGTGAGGGTTGCATGCTTGATATTTTCAACCTACAATGAATTATAAATGATGGTTACGGGATATATTCTACTGGGAAAGGGATCCTTAATGAATCCATATTCTGTTGTATGGCGCTGATCATAACCATAACGCTATAAGTTTGGTAATGGTTAATTAAAGCGGTTGGGAATTCACTCCTTTGTATACAACACATACATAATCGATTAAAATGTTCACACAACGTTTTGTTTTCAACATATTTGTTTTATCGAACTTATATTGAACGATTTTTATAATCAAAATTGCGGCACATCGATCAAAACCTCGTGAGTATTGCTTGGTTTTTCTTCATATTAATTCTCTGAATTATTTTATGTGCAGTTTATTTTTAAACATTTTTGTTTTCATTTCAGGTATGTATTTAATTTAAAAATGTAAAATATTGTTTTATTTCAGAATCTTTAAATATACATACTATTACATATATCAAACTATTAATGAATAATTTCCTTTTCAGATTTAAATTTTATTGTAAAAAGCCAATAAATTTCAAGATAATAAAAAACTGTGCATCGTCTAAATTGTTTTTGTGATTTATGAATTATAATGAGTTATTGTTGTTATTGCCCCCCGCGCTGAAGGCTAGGTATGTCGACATAGGCGTACACATTTATTGTTCCGATTGAAACTTTAAAATATAACAGGATATTATTGGCTTAGTGTCAGCTTGATGTATAGACATAAAGGTACCGAGCATTTGACCGACACACTACCATGAATGCCGAATAACTTTGTAAGTATTCGCACAGCTTATATCGTCAGTATTACCTATATAATATACACATTTTTTTCCAGTGAGAATTTCAGGATAATGTGTTCATAATATGAATCGGCGATTGGTGATATATGCACTGAAAGCCTATGATGTCCATTTATGGAATTTTTTTTCTTCTGTCTTTTATTTAAGTTGTTTACGATTAAGCGTTCTTCAAATACAATTTTATACGCTACAATCGATAAAATGTGATATTTGTGAGCGTTTCTTTTTAAGTAATGTAAAGGCCAAATGTGAATAAAGATATCACAGTAGTATAACTTGTCAAATATTATAATACCTACGACTGAGTGAAAGAGAGGGTGACTGTTGATGTTTTGGTTGGCGTTTTGTCTCTGTTGATTAACATTACATTGATATATATATAATGAATGCTTGTTTCTTAAACCTGGTGATTTCTGTATTTCAGCCGGTCCTTTCGAAACAAACACTAAACCAGGTATTCACAGTATACAATAGTATCCACATTATCCACATCATATAGTGATTTATACTGAATTGGAAATATGTCCGTTTTGTATGCAAGTTAAAACATTATTGTATTAAAATGCAAATAAATAATATCGATATACAGTTGCGGAGTAAAGTCCTGACATTTCGTAATTGATTACCATACCTATATAGTCTTTCTATTGTTTACAGAAGTGTATTGTATATTTTTCCAGAAAGCTGTAAATCTGGGCGAGTCGACTTGGTTATCGTTCTTGATTCCTCGACTAGTGTCGGAAATGACAACTTTCAGCTAATGAAGAACTTTGTAAAAGACCTAGTCGGCAAGGCAGATATCAATTCCGGAAACGTCCGTGTGGGAGTGGTTCTATATAGTACCTCTGTCAGTGTACAGTTCCATATGAGCGAGTATCAAAATAAAGCGGACGTTCTAGCGGCCATTGATGATATTGTTTACATCTACGGAAGTACAAACACTGCCGACGGTATAAAGAAAATGTGGAACGAGATGTTTACACCAACCAATGGCGATAGACCGGATGTGGATGATGTTGCTATAGTGATTACTGATGGCATATCCAATATAAATTCACGTCGGACTATACCTGAAGCAAGAAATGCGAAGAACAAGGGGATACATATTTATACCGTCGGAATCGGACTGACAGACACAACTGAAGTGGATGCTATAGCAACTGATCCTGCCTCCGAAAACAGCTTTAACGTGGACAGTTTTACAGAATTAGTTAACCTACATCAGCAAATTTTCTCCTCGTTTTGCCCAGGTACAACATTAGACTGTAACTATCGCCTATTTGGCCAAATACATTGTATGTTAATTCATTACTCCTGTATTTGAATAATTGACATGAAATAAATCTGGCAACATTTACTTAACAAGAAAAAGTAATACATTTATGGTCGATTATAGGAAGGTATTTTAAGATATTATATTTTATTTATGGATTAGAGGAATAAATTATCGGAAAATGTACATTAGTTACAGGGCATATTTAACGATATGCGATATTTTGTTTTCAGTGGAAGAGGTTGAAGGTATGCTATAACCACCACATGTTCTTGAAATAATACCTAATACTCACCGATATGTCTGTACTTTTACTAAATATTGACACTTTGTGTGGAATAAAATACCTGTATAAACATGCACCTCACGTTGGAGTCGCAGCACCGTATTATCCTACTAATAATCCGCCAATAGGAAACACCACGCCGTTATTTTGTCACGTTACAACAAACAAAATATTGTGTATAACTCAATCTAATATCATTATGTGTGTATGACAGTGTCCTTGTGTTTTAACACATGTCTGTAACTTACTGTTGTGAAATATGAACCTGTCACTTTAATTCAACCAGATACCAACCAATACTAATATGAGTCAAACAGGGGGCACAATATTTTACATACTGGCACCAGGACCAAAGTTAACTCGATTTTATTTTTATGTGATTTTTTTATCTCCGTACGGAAACGTTTTCCAGTTTGTCCGTGAGTTTATACCTCTGTGTTCCCGTGTCACGTATCCGTCTGTCTGTCCAGCAACTGCAACGTAAGTGTTCTCTGTCATTAACGCATGCTTTGTACCTGTTGACACCTGTCACCTGTTGACACCTGTCACCTGTGTCATCCTGTCAAAAACAGATTATGTTGTCACTCTGTAATAGCTCTAACACAAATAATAATAACGATTTTTTAATGATACAACCCACTCTTCTTATTACATAATTAATACTTTACCTTTTGATTCTGTACCACTGTTAAGAATAGAATAATTTTAAAACAATGAACAATCGAAATTTAAACCGATATTTTAATGTGTATCTTTGCATTGTTGATATGTTATATAAACAACTTATCGATGTTTTATATTGATTTGAATCATGATGTTATATTTGTTCATTCTAAAAGTTTCAATATATTAATGATTTAAATTAACACAATATATTCTTAATGTGACCACTCCATTGTGTTAATCGTACTGAGGTATTTACACTGATTTTACAGCCACGCCGATACCTATCACCCTTCCACCACCTGTATCAGGTAATGTATTATTCTATAGAAGTATGTCAAACAAATCAGTTCCTTTCATACTGCTTCATTGACAAACAAAACAATTTCGTATACACCCGTGTGACATGAATTAGCGTGCTGATTGTCATTTAAGATAGGCTATCCTTATATCCATTAGACATATAAAACATCAATACGTATCTTACAAACTTATTCTTTTTAATAACGTATATGTATCTGAATTTTTTATTAGAATTTTGTTACATATTTTCTTGTTTTAGAGAGTTTACAGATAGAAATGTACTTATAATCTGCTAGCTTATTATCAAAACCTCATTTCTGTTAATTTAATTTAAATATGTATTCGTGTACTTATACAGATTCCATATGTTGTGTGTGACAATTTTCATCTGACATACTATGTTCAAATCATGTTATGAAAGTCAGTGAACCAATGGTACAGAGTTTTTTAGATAGAGGTTCTGTGCAAATTAGTATTTTCAAAAAACACATTTATCAATATCAGTAGACATTTAAACCGGTACTTAAATTGTGTTTTCTTTCCAGATTGTGCTCTGTCGAAGGTTGATCTCATCCTCATCATTGATGCTTCGACGAGCGTAGGACAAGATAATTACGATCTAATGCTTAAGTTCTGTAAAGATTTCTTGGCAAATGCAGACATCGACTCTGGTAATGTGAGAGTAGGCGCCCTTATCTATAGTTCCGGTGTAGAAATTCAGTTCAATCTAAATACACATTCAACTAGAGCTGGCATAAATCAGGCTATCGATGAGATCCCCTACATTTACGGAAGTACGAACACGGCTGACGCACTGAAGACGATGAGAAACATGTTCAACACCGCCGACGGTGATCGTGTTGATGTCCCAAACATCTGTATCGTCATAACAGACGGTATTTCCAACATCAATTCCCGCAAAACCATCCCGGAAGCTGACAGGGCAAGAGTTGCAGACATCCACATTTACGCTATTGGTATCGGTCTGACAGATACCACAGAGTTAGACGGCATTGCCAATAAACCTACTGCCGAGAACAGCTTTAATGTTCGGGGATTTACAGAATTAGAAGCTCTCAGCGAGAAAGTCTTCTCTTCCTTATGCCCAAGTAAGTCTTCTTTTATATCTTATATCATTTTTATACATACTATATAAAAGCAATCTATTCTGTATATATATGTTCTTGATTATCAATTTTAAAATCCATATTATCAGATACGTTTTTTCAAAGGTTAGTACTGATAAATCGCTCTGGTGTAATAACTGTATATGTACAATATTAGTGTTTGTTGTTATGTATTGTTTATTAGTTTTTATTACATGCTTACTAACAAATACAGGTTTTTTATATATGCGATACGACTAAATTGCTCTAACCAATATCAGTCCTCGTTGTATCACACCCCATAACCCGTAACAGCCCTTTCCGTATCCCACCCCTTTTTGAAATTTTTCGTTTTTCATTATTTCAAAGGAAAAATATATCATAATATAGTAGCTTTTATTAGAAAGTATGTAATAAACAGAATAAAGCATGTTTTTTTCCATATAACACCCAGCATCAACCCTCGACCAATATCAGCCCTCGGGCCTTCGACCCTCGGCCTGATATTGCAGTCTCGGGTTAATACTGGGTGTAATTTGGAAAAGGGCATGTAATATTCTCTATAAAATATAGTTTCGTTAAGCTTTACACTTTGTGATGTTTTGTCCCAAATATTTCAATATTTCTCTCACGTGCTTTCCTAACGTCAACTAATTATGTATCCAGTATTAAATTATTTATGAAATAACTATATCCTATCATTTATATACTACTTTATACCACCTACCTGTAGCATGATAAATCCATTACCATGCGTTGTCTGTATGAAAGTAATGAAGAGGAAGTTTAGAACGACTTGAAAACAACATATTTCTCATGTATGTCGCTTTGACTTTACAAAATACGTTGTGTGGCAGGTAGCAATTGTACATAGGATTAAGGTCGCCTTCTAGCTTCGATCTAGGGGAATGTCCCTTTAGCTCAGTAGCAGAGCGTCCAAATAGGAACCTGATGATCAAGGGTTCGATCCCTAGTGGAAGCACACTGTTCTCTTTCCTGTTACAGCTGCAAGGAAGAAGTATAAGTATCATAATATATACATCTAATGTGGTATTCGTTTTCACATCTGGGTTTGAATAAAACAAAAAATATGTGTGTGGAAGTATGCACGCAAGAGTGTCATTTAAAACCGCACATAATACGTAATCGGAAGGTTTTAACGTAGAAAAAATTTCCCATTTATAGCGATGATCGAGAGGTTTATCGGATTACAAATCCTTGTACTTACATCACAAAAGAGTGAAAACTTAACTTCTTTCCGCGGCTGGAAAAACATATTTGTTAGTTTAAAGTTCCCGGACAGCTGCCGCTAAAACGTATGGCTGTAAAGTTAAGAATATCTTCATTACAAAGCCAGGAAACATTGTTTATGGTCAATTTGTTGACATGAACTGTTCGTAAGGAATATCAAACAATATTATCATGAATAATTTGGGGGTAAGATAATAAAAAACAGTCTTCTATACTAATAAGATCCTCAATTAAAGGTCCAAGGTATTCCTCCGCACAAATCATTTATTTGTTTACGTTTATCACAGACCTAAGATCGCGAAGATCATTAAGGCCAGAAAAAAACAGATCACATAGTATGTTGTTGACTTGTTATGCACGAAGGATTATATATAGAAGATCTAACACGAAATGTCATGTAATATTGAATTTATTAAACGAGTATATTAATTTTATATGAAACGAGCCTTTGGCGAGTTATATATGAAATTAATATACGAGTTTAATAAATTCAATATTACATGAACACGAGTGTTGGATTCTATTCATTATAAAGGTCCAGAACATGCCTACACTAACTTTGTAGTTCATTCCGACTCGGTCGGTATGTTTTTCTCTTCAAAGACAATAGTACGATGTCATATATTTATTGTGACGTCATAAATTATCTATGACGTCACATTAGTGTTATTGTACGTGTGCTATATCTCTTTAATTGAACGGCAATATTGCACCGGAAATGGGTCATGTTATATAATAAAAGGTTGTGGTATATAGATGATAAACTGTTTATCACATTATTTTTCAGGGTTTGTCGTTCGAACCATTTTCTCATTATTTTTTCATTATGACGTGGATAACATCCCTTGTCGAGCAGCGGGCACTCCGTGAACAAACTGCTCTCACGACAAACCCTGAAAACACAGTGTCATAACCCATGTTTATCATAGCTAGTAGATATAATTTGTATCATCAATATTGTGTGGATAATTATGTTTTAGAAGTGTACATGTGATGTGATAGCTATACCTACAGTCAAACTTCGATGTTTCGAACTTAGCGGGACCATCGTGAAAACTTCGAAACATTGGGACTTCGACTCATGTATATTGAACATCGAAATCCTGTACATAAGAAGACACAATGTGATCTTATTAAATTCAACATTTTTTTATCAATTAAATTACCGAAGCCGTATTGATGTGGTCAA
>JAULCA010429693.1:0-11514 GCA_032360845.1 Crassadoma gigantea
ACAGGTAACTGATTGTCTGGGGGAGATATAGTTACAGGTAACTGATTGTCTGGGGGAGATATAGTTACAGGTAACTGATTGTATAGGGGAGATATAATTACAGGTAACTGGTTATCTGGGGGAGATATAGTTACAGAGATAGGCTGTTTGGTGGAGATTGACTGTCTCAGAGAGATCATCTGTAGTAGGAGATTACTCGTTTTCTTAACATACAACTTACAGCAAAGATTATCTAATGACATGCATCCATGTGTGTTAGGTATGTAGGTGTAAATATCGGTAAAATCGGGCAACACATTGCATATATAAACAGTTAAAACATAAAATTTCATATAATCAAATACATTTTGTCTGTATATGTAAGAAGTTTTGTAAAAGCGTTAAAAAGTTCTTTTTGACGATATTGTCTGGCGACGTTTTTTTCACTTTACATGCCAATACACACATGTGCTATGCCGCGATCGTAAAAATTCAATTCATCAGAACTCCATCAATTTTTCAAATATCAAATTAAAATTTGGTATAGAGGTGTATTATAATCATATTAACAACATATCTTCTGATGTCGCTTACTTTAATCAGTATTTTTAAAGATATTGTCTGGCAATTACGCTTGTTGTCACTTGAAGATGCTTGTTGTCTGTTGAAGATGCTTTTAAGGGTGACCGTAACAGGTAGGTAATTTTTCTTTTCTTTCCCCCACCTGCAGGGTTGGAGGATAGATTGTCGGAGGCAGATTCTTTGTCTAGAGGAGATTGATTGTTTGGAGGAAAATTGATAAATCATGGGGATAGAGGCCTAGCCTGTGCGAAACTGATTATCTGGGGGGAGATTTATTGTCTTGAGGAGACAGTTTGGGTGTGACTGATTGTCTTGGGGGTTTGAAGTAGATTGATTATATGGATCATGAGACTGAATTTCTGTGGGATTTTTGTGATTATTTTTTTTAAGGTGTGGGGGGCGGGTAGCTAGTCTTGATGGCGATAGGTTGATTGTCAGAGGATTATGGTTGTTTCTTTGCATAGTATTGAATATAAACGAAATATTTAACTATTTTGAAAATGTTACATGTTGTCAATCAATCTATAACGGCATACAAAACCAGTTATTCCCTTTCATATATAACTACAAACCAATGTACTTTCGTTTTACGTTACCGGTAAAAAGATTAAAAAAAATAAGCATATTGTATTAGAACGCGATGCATCTTGCAATTATTGAACCACTCTTAAACTCTCACCTTGAGGGGCTTGCATATTTGTTCGGGAAATTGTCCGTTTTAACTTGATAAAATTGTAGTTTCTTTTATAAATTACACTTCCCTGTCAAATCCTTGGCAGCTCACAGAAGCGCTTGTCGTTTATGTTACCCTTCACGGTAATACGTGACATGGATGGGATTTTGAAGGGAATTCCCCTTGGATGGCCCTACTTTCGTTTTGATAGTTCAGTGTACGGACGTTGGTAAACTGCTTTGTTGTTAAAATGTCTGATAAGCGAGGTAAGAGAAAACAAAAGTATGATAGTCTAGCTGGTGTAACTTGCACGGATCATGATGATTTATTTTAGGGCTCAAAGAGATAAAAAAAACTATGTCAGGTCCCGTTCGCCCCGGATCGTTGTTGATTCGCCATAACAGAATTCGAATTAGGGAGGTTTTTTTGCCATGTTTCTTTGAGTATAGCTAATGTAGTAAAAAAAGAAGATTTCGGATAGCTATTAGCCCTTTTTGTTTTAAGACTCGTTAGATAAGTAAGTGGTAAACCAAATATGAACCTGCTCTTACCACAGGGGCACGATACTTTCGGCTAATAATAAACCTACACAACACCAGTAAATAACACTTGCTCATGAAACCACAGACCAACATCTAATTTCATGGTGAAACATGAAAAATAACAATTGTTTTGATAATTAAAACATTTCGACTGATATTCGTAACTTTTAACTACATATGTACATATATATACATGTACTTTTACTGTATATCGAAACGACGTACCCGAAATAAAAAGTAAAAAAAACAACCAAAAACGCACAGAACGTCTCAAAACACACACAAAATGACCCCAAAACACATCCAAAACATATGGAGACACATAAAAGTAAACTTAGACAAACTATTTAGTTAATAATTTTGTCTGAAAAAGGCAGTAGCCCGATGTGTTATGCTACCAGTAAAAGGGGAAGTAAAATATACATTTGGATACATTAAATGTTTCTAGCCCGAGTTTCCTCTGGCCATGACACCAGACTTAAACATTTTGACAGATAGATGTCTGGTGTCAAAATGTCTAAGTCTGGTGTCAGGGCCAGAGGAAACTCGGGCTAATGTTTCCTACCTAGTACACTATAATGAATGGATCAACAAATATGTTTTAGGGTCTTTCTGCATATTTTTGGGCAAATCATACTTATTACTACATAAGTCTAGTGGTAGGATGCATGCCTGGCTTGTGACCGAAGGGTTGCGTCTTCGAGTCTTTGAGCAAAATACTTTACTCCTCTTGTTCCAGTCTACTCAGCTGTAAATGAGTATGTGGTTGGGCATATAAGAACCTTGAATTATTATTATTATTGGAAGGCGATTGTGTAATCATATGTAAAATTACAATCTGCCACACCTTACATAAATCATTTGAGCAAAAGGTGACTAAATAAATCATTCACTCCTGAAATTTCATAATGAACTACATGTACTCCAGGGCTTTAATTTCACAATTTTGACAGAAGTTGAAAATGAAATTGACAGATTTTTGCGATCTATTATGATTTTCAGCTAAACTCGCAGTTGTAAGCACAGAGATGGAACACTCGACATATTAATAGATTGGCTTTATAACAATTAACATATTGAGCAATAATAAGTTAGTGTATTTTTTTTAAAAGAATCTGAAAGTTAAGTTTTTTCAAACATCTTGTATTATAGGTACTCTTGATGAACAAAAATGGTTATAATCATATACTTCTCAGATTACACTTAGGTTTAGGTTATTAGGTTTATTAAATGTGGCATATCTTTAAGCTAAGATCATCTTATTCTCAAATCATGCTTTTGAGGTCACGAAATTGAACTGAGAAATCTTGAAAATATCATCCTGCAAAGTATCCTGCCATACGGTATTGTTCAAAGTAGTAACTTTGATGGCTATGATATACTTCTTATCAAATCAGGCAGACACAGAAATGTTCCATGTCAGTTTCGAACTTGCCCTATGTGTCTTAATGACATCAAGGATAGTATCATTTCTATTTAAAATTCCCCTTGTATAATGATTTGAGAACAAACATATTTAGCCCAACTACCGGTATCGAATCGATCCCCCCGTCTCTATAGTAGCTATTTTTTTATCATCTGTAAATACGAAAGAATTGTGTAATGTAGGAAAATTTGTCCATCAAGTAGATATATTACGAGCAAATTATATAGTAGATACATAGTTAAATGTGGTATAAATGGAATGGTCCTGGAAATATTTGTTGTAATCCAGCTAAATACAAATGTTGTTTCTATAAATTGTATCAGTTTATACCGTCAATAAAGAATTTCATCAAACTCCATATCTCAAAACAACCCTGTGTTGTAACTTGAAAGTTTGTCTGTCAGCTTTGTCAAAAATAGATGAGTCTGTAATATATTTCATTGTTTTGGCATTCTAAAGATTTTTACCATTTCACCCCTATGTAACTTTAGTAGACTCTACTAAGCATTGATATGGATGAGTCCATTATGGTCTACAGTGGTGAAAGGGTTAAATACTGACCTTGAAAGTGTTTAAATCATTGTCACTGAAATAGATGGTGACCTATTTCTGGAAATCCAAATCTGATCATGTGATTTTGTCCTAATACAGCAAGCAAGTAAAAACACAATGCTTCACTCAAATAATTTATAGCCTTGAGCTAGAGAGTGACCTTAATCCTCTGTACAATTGAACCCTGCCACAATAACATGCATAATTTTAGATCATCTTTATTTGATTTTTTTATTAGGAAAGAAGACAGTTGGTATGAACCAGTCAGACGCTCAGGGCAACATGCCAAATCAGACAGATGCTGTAAGCTCTGGGTAGGTAACAGCCTTACTTCTGTAATAAAAGTCTACTTAATGAATGGTTTTTAAACTACTCAACTGGTAGAATCATTGGGTAGGTAAGAGGTGATACTATATGCAGAAATAGTGAATATTACTAAAGATGAAGACAAAAATGTGGTTTATATCATGTTAATTTAGATAAAATATTAATTCATGTTGAAGGTTATATTTGAGTTTTTAATCAGTGAAAGTAAAATATCTGTTAATTTCACATCAGTACCTGTGGTAGATTGTCTTGGTATTAGTTATAAATTTCAATATTAATTATCAATAACGGATTTAATGTTAACATTTGTATCCCCTCCTTTCAATTTTTGTTTTCAAACCTGGTAACAGGGTTAAATCCCTAAGGGCTCTGCCAATTCAATGACCATTTTTGGCGAACCCCATTTGGCAGAGTTATGGCCCCTTGAATAACGAAAAACGTCATCTGCCGTTACTGTTCATTAACTCTCACAAATATTATCCGATCGCTTCAAACTTAGTAACAGGGTTTAATGCATTAAGGGTTTGGCCAAGTTTGACAACCACTTTAATCGGACTCCATTTGGCGGAGTCAATATCTGCATTTTCTGCTCAATAACTCTAATAGGTAAGTTTTTTTTCTTTATGTTTCAAGCTGTACATTATGTCTCACAGCAAGATACTCATATGTTGAAACCTTACCTCAATTATGTTTACCTACAATATGTCCTGAAAGTGGGGGATATAAATTCCACGAATTTGCTTATATTTCATGTTAGAATATAAATCTTGCAATGTGATTAAAACCAGCTCTTAAATTCCACTTCGATACTGTACATTCCAGTTACTGTCGGAGTGGAATCAAAGATCTGGTTTAATCAGATTTTGTAAATCTTAGGAAATATTTGTGACTTACATTTCTTTCATAATTACTGCAGTCAAAAGTCAACTCCAGATAATGGAGCAGAAGCCCAAATGAGAATGTCTGACCTGACCAGGGACACTTATGAAATAGACACAGAGCGATTCCCCAACAAGGGCAAAGTTGTCATCATCAACAACACCAACTTCAATAATGGGATGCCTGATCGAGTGGGTAGCGACCAAGATGCCTCAACTATGTACCAAAGGTTCTGTGATTTGGGGTTTGAACCAACTTTGTTCAACGACTGTACTCATGATAATATCATGGAAAAGCTCAAAGAAGGTATAGTAGGTCATTGTACATTATTTTTATATGCCTTTCAAATTTTGACGGGAGTATTATGATATGGGGTCGTCTGTCTGTCCGTCCATCCTTCCTGCATTAACTTTTGTTTGTCCAGCAATTTCCTCCTACATTTTTTGACAGATTTATTTGAAACTTGGTATGCATTATGATCATGATATGAAGTTGTGTCTCCCTGAAAAGAATTTTGATTTGACAATTTTTGCAAAAGTTATTGCCCTTTGCTTATTTCAGTATTTGATATTTTGTTCGGAGATTTCCTACATTTTTTGATGGATTGATTTCTTTGAAACTTGGTATACATTATAATCATGATATGAAGTTGTGTCTCCCTGAAAAGAATTTTGATTCGACAATTTTTGCAAAAGTTATTGCCCTTTGTCTATATTGTATTTGATATTTTGTCCGGAGATCAGTCCTCCTACATTTTTCAATGGATCTCTTTGAAACTTGGTATACATTATAATCATGAAATGAAGATGTGTCTTTCCTAAACGAATTTTGATTCATCTATTTTTGTAAAAGTTATTGCCCTTTGTTCATTTTATTATTTGATTTCTTTTCCGGAGACTCTTTGAAACTTGCAGGGCTAAATAATCAGGACACGAAATGGTATTTGACGGGCGTATATTGTTCTGCCCCACGGTACTCTTGTTATGAATACATTTACAAAACTTTTTTTGGATAACAGATGATTATTCTACACAAAACATTTTGAAATTGTTTTTGAAACTCATCAACCTGGTAGTTTAACTCAATCACCCCTGAAATTTCATAATGGACTATTCGAACGTTTGATTTGGAAGAGTTTAAATGAGTCTTCAGGGGTGAATGGGTTAAGCAGTGATGTGCACTGTTTAGTACTGATATTAATTCCTGGACGACGCAATACATAAAAAAAAAAGTCTCTTCATCAGAAAGCCACATTATCGCAGCTATGCACTGTTCGGTGTGAAAATATGGTTCATCAGATTGTTAATTATACTTGACCTAATATTACAGGCCTCGTGAAGCTGTACTCCTTTGCATCAAATTCTAAATTTTATAGCAACATGTAAAAGTGATGATTAAAACTATTCATTTGAATCGTAAGTTATGGCAAAATTTAAGTCATTTGCAAAATCCCGAGCCGCTGGTTGGTGACGTCTGAGTGACATCACACATTAGCCCCATTTCATTGGTTAAGAACACCCATCAGTAATCTTCTAATGGTACATTTTGCAACCATAAATAAACATAATTTGTACACTGAATATTCAATGAAACGATAAAATGATTTGTTTGGTGATCTATTATATTGGGCACTGTCACCGTCTAAGTGTTTTTCTGTAATATCTACTTGTGAAATTGCATGCAGAAATTTTACTTCACAGCCATTTACTTTTGCTTTCCAGTTGCAAGTGAAGACCATGGCTCATACAGCTGTTTTGCTTGTGTGGTTTTGTCACATGGGGATCAAGATGGTATCTGGGCAACAGACAAATCTCCTGTCCTCAAAACTGAGCACCTTATGGCTACAGTGAACTCTCAAAACTGTAAAACTCTTATTGGGAAGCCAAAGCTCTTCATCATTCAGGTATAGTCATGGTCAAGTTTTTTTTACTTTAATCCTTCTCCACCAGATTCAGCCATGTAATAAGAATAATTGATAATAATTTGAGGTTCTTAATGTATACCGCTTTTTCACAACCTAGATCTTAGGTCATCTCAAAACAGTTCACAAATTATTATCCATGGTTATAGGGCCTTTGCAACCAACTAATATCTTTCTTAACTCCCTGGGGAGCATACAGCCTGTGCTGCCATTTCAGCACCCACAGCTAGCATTCTACAATTCTAGCACTGCCCAACCACATACTCATTTACAGATGAGTAGACTAGAACAAGCCGAGTAAAGTACATGTATCTTGCTGAATAATACAACACAATGCCATGCCTTGTCGCAAACCTGCAACCCTTCGGTCACCAGCCTGGCGTTGTACCACTAGACTACCACGCCTGCACAGTTCCCCAAAGAGTGATGGTTGATTATCATTTTTATCTTAACTCATTTTCAAATCTTATAGAGACTCAAGGTTTACCGAGTGTCTTTTACGATTTGAAAATTAACCAAGGAAAAATCTAAAAACATGATTATTAATCCACCATCATCAGTGTGGGGACCTTTTCCTCCAAAAACAGTTCCAATATTTTGTTTCTCTTGGGAATTACATTCCTGTTTTTGATTGGAGAAAAACTGTCATTGGCCATGACATCACAATAGAAAATAACATTGTAAAGCATTGTTACTTGACGTCACGATAAGAAAATTGACCAGTGAAAAAATGTTCAGAGTGTTTCCCACAAGTGGGTATCCAACAACTTATACCAACTCCTAGCAGGTTTGCCAAATGAGTTGTGAGTGAGGAAGTCAATAGTAGTTTTTGGAGAAAGTGATTTCAAGACTGAAAGGACAGGTTTATAGTTACAATGAGAGATATTTATAATAATCAATGACTTGAACTACCGGAGGGGACTGTATATAGATTGATACTTTGACTGTCAGTCTGTATATATCTTCTACACTCTGTTACTATTACCAAACTTTGTATGCGAGTAGTATGTGTACGTTTTGGAATGATGGAGTATCACATAATAAAATTAGGGCTTCTGCCGTAATTCTTACAGAGTTGTAGTGGTACTGGCCTCGAGATCATGAAATTATCTAAAGTCTAAAATTGTCTTAATTTTAAAAATTAGCCAATAATAAAGTTATGAAATGTGACGTTGTATGTGATTTGCTAAGCAAAAACTTGTCAAAGATTATTTCATGATCCCGGGGCCTGGACTAGGTAGATCGTCTGTGACCAGATAGCTCAATTAGTTGAGTGTGCGTCTAGAGTTCGGAAGGTCCTGGGCTTAAACCCAGATCTGGCCGTGCATTTTGCCTCTCCTGTAACAGAGTTATCACCCTTAATCAATATTTAATACCAAAGTCTGCACAAAGCATAATTCATTTTTTCTTTGCCCTTTTTCAAACTAGCTTTACTAGACTTTAGTATTTGGAGTGTTTATTTTTCTTAAAAGTCAGGTAATTGAATAACTTTACCGTAATGGTTTCATAATTTGTCTGTTAAAGGATTGATGATCACCAGGTCAAGTTTAATTACTCTAAAGTGCTTTACAATGTATGGATAATAGTAATAGGCCTTAGTTATAATTGTGAAACAAAAACAAAAGCTTATTACAATCAATTTTATACAATTAGGCAAGCAATGTGCTCATAATTCAACAAATAAAGGTTGGTATTTACACGACATCTTTGCAAAGATACTAAAATGCCGACGTGAAGAGGTGAGTTTTGATGTCCCTCTTAAATTTGGCAAGGGTATTTCACTTTCTAATAGTAGATGGTAAGCTATTCCACGATGTGGCCGAAACCCTCCAAAACTAAGCACCTGTTTCCATAGGTCACAGTACAAGATTTTGGGACACACAACAATGATTCTGACTCTGACCGCAGTGATTATGACGGCAGCTGATACAGGGTTACAAGCACATAGGGGTGAAAGTGTTAAGTTTGATCAGATAGCCAGGTGCAAAATGGGGAATGTGCATGGTTTTACTGGGAAATGTCTAGGGTACTGAAGCTTTGTATAGAAGGGGATACATTTTTGGGCTTTAATTATCAAATATGGTTCACATTTATTGTTGGTATCGGAACACATCTGTTCTGACACAAGCTTTATATAAAATTGATTGCTACCTTTATTAAAAGTGATGTGATATCTGTATAAGTGCTGGTCTTCTCTTCAGGCTTGTCGTGGGCTTCAATCAGATCCAGGTGTGTTAGTCGACATGGATGACAGAGTGCGATCAGACGCTGCGGGGGAATCTGAGGAGTATCTTGAACATCTTACCCAGCAGGAGAACATGTATCAAAATGTCCGCCTACCCACTGATATGGATTTTCTCCTTGTCCAAGCTACAAGTCCAGGTACACAGCTACTTGTTGTATTTAGTTGCGACTCATACCATCACCTGCACTAACTTACCCAGAATTTACCTGTAAAGGTACCAATGAAAGCACAATTATGTTAATCTAATATATTGTCTTAGAAATGCCCATCTCCAGTCCACAATTATGTTAATCCAATATATTGTCTCAGAGATGCCCATCTCCAGTAACTCTTGTTTTTAAAAATATAATTATTTATTACATATAATTCTACCATGTTTACGATGTAACAACACTTTTAGTTTGTAACCATGTTTTAACCATGTATTATTTAGGCATCTTCGCTAGCCAAGTGTTCGCTCCGTATACACTCCACTAACCTTTGGCGGATATAGCAATGTTTTCATAATTCCCTCCACTGCCACCTAGCGGATATACTGAGTTATCGTTCTTCTCCCAAACAACTCTGAACCAATTAGAATAACCGATACGTATACACTCCATCGGTGTGTTGACATTAGCATGTGTATGTCGAGGCAGAGTATAGCAATATGGACACAATCTAAAGGAAGCACACATATTTTCCCAGGTCATCATTTACATGTACATGTAACACGTAGTCAAGGGTTTTAATCAACTAACTTAACATTCCATAAGTTTTCCCAAAGATCGTATGCCTATTTCTAGGGGGCAAAACACTGACATAAACGACAACTTGATTCAGTACAGGGCGTCGCCAATCTTGTTTTCTACGCACGAAAATTTGAAGGCTTGGTTATAAACACGGCTATATCTGCCAAGGGTTAGTGGGGTGTATACGGAGTGAACACTTGGCTAGCGAAGATGTATTTAGGGGATAATATGTTGTTTTGGGTGGCTATATGGGTGATCTTAGAACATGAAATTTGGTTTGAACTCCAGACCGATAGGTTGAGAGTTCGATAGGTTGAGAGTTTAAACCAAATTTCATGTTCTGATCACCTGTATAGACACGAAAAACAGCGTACTTTCCCCAATCTAACATACCTTAACAGATTTAATACGCGAATACGTTAAGAAACATTTTATTTCCTTGCTCTAAGTACGTAGTAAAGTTCTCTGTGACCTGTGATTGCGACGTTCCCCAACAGACTGACCAATCAGAAAGAATCTTTCAAAAGTCGGTCATTTGGCCCCACCCATACTGTCGAGTGCTTGATCTTTATGTTGACGAGGTGGAATATTTTGATTGTTAATTCGTAAACATCCTGTTACCAAAGTTCATATGACACATTTGGATTAATTTTGACCAAATTCTTACATTTTGTGAGGAAAAGGAAGGGATTTGTAATTTCTGTCTTATACCCCCTAAAAACAAAGTTTAAATACGTTGATAAAATGAAGCACCTTTTCAGCGATCAGTTTCTTCAGTTGCACCTACATCAAACTATAGCAGTTTACCAATAGTAGAAGTCTGTATAACACCTGTGCACATTAGACACTGGACCAGCATTAGTGAAAATCCTATTTTTTATGCAATTCAATTAAGCAAACCTGAGCTGTAGACCAAATACCGTTTATACTTAACCAATATAATTACAGGAAAGACATCCATTAGGAACACACAGACAGGATCTCCCTTCATACAATGTCTCTCTGAAGTCATGTCCAATATGGAGGAAAATGATGATTTTCTTGATGTTCTCACAAAACTTAACAGAAAGATGGCCTTCAATTTCTCCACGGGACGTGGAGATGACAGCCGAATCAGTTTGAAACAGATGCCCTGCTTTACTTCAATGCTTACCAAAAAGCTACTGTTGAAGAAAGGTTGCTGAGTCAGCATACTTACAAAGAAATGAAGATATATTTGACAATGGCTTTCATAACTTACTTTGCTCCTAGTGAGACTAACAATAACACATGTTTACACCCTGACAACATTTTATGTTTTTATGTGTTATGGTGAAGGAACTTTGTAGAAATCAATAATTATCTCTACTATGAGTTTTTGGATGGTAGCTTTTTATTGCCCTTTAATTTCCTGGTTTGATGGCTGCTGAAGCGCAGTGACAAAACATCATAAGGATTAAAAGGACATATGATGATATTTCTGATACTTTAATTAAGAATCTGTAAATAACAGCATTCACAACAATCAGTCATAGTTACAAAACAAGTCCATTCCGATATATTCCCAGTTGGAGAGGCTGGCATAGCTATGACAAATGCCATAAGGACAAGAAGAATTACACATAGCAACAATGAACACACAAAGAGAGAATGGATCCATAGCAACCATCAACACCGT